>VYZT01060144.1:0-38567 GCA_013400735.1 Pomatostomus ruficeps | reverse complement strand
CCCCCCCCCCCCCCAAATGCAGTGCACATAAAATGCAAATTAAGGATCACTGAAACATCTGATTTTAGCTCAGGAACAACTGATCTCACACTGACATCCAGGCGAGCGGGTAAGGAATGAAATATTTGATGACCCTGTTTTCCCAAGGGCTTTGTGTACTTGACATTTTGATGTCTGTTTGATTTAAACATTTGCCCAAGCTTTGAAACATTATGTGAACAAAGATTGCTGAACTGCCTTCTGTCTCTTAAGAGGAGAGTCCACAAATCCCTGTCTTTGCCCTTCCCCTCTGGTTGTCCAGAAAACATCATTTTAATTCCCTAACAGCAGAAAATGGACTGCCAGGTTTCTCTTGTTTCACTTCTGGTCATCCCCTGGGGCTTGCTGAACAAGGTTAGTACCCCAAAATGAAGTTTTATTGCAGGGTCTCATCTCACTTTAAATCAGTGTAGAATTTGGAATTTCAGCTGCTTCTGCACACGACTCCTTTACAAAATGACTTTCAAAGATTTATGAAGACTTGCATGGTACAGAGGCTGAAAGGAAGTTTAATTACATTCAGCTTTTGGTCATTTCTGTGTCTGAAGATGTGCCCATATACTGTCATCTCAAAAACTATCTAAGAAAATAAAATTGATCAGTGAGCCTTCTGGCTAAAAGGAAAATGAGTGCTTTGTCATCTGCCCGTGGAGCCTGGGTGCTCAATCACTGCCTTCTCCCGGGTGCTCGCCCCAGCCTCTCCATCACTGAGATTTGTCCCAAGTTTTAATCAAATATTATTTTACACTGAGGCCTCCTCTGTAAATAGCAGAACCCTTGACACACTCACGCGGACTTCACTGTAGGATAAAGGAATAATTTAATCCACTCCATGCAACCATTTTGCTTTGGAGATGGTAAAATGTGCATCGTGTTCGTCTCGTGTGAAATGTTAAGATAAAAACTTGGCAAGTGCAGTTGCTGCCACCTGAGGAGCAACATCCCTGCGTCTAAAACGGTTCAAGGACAGCAAATAATACGGGAACACCTTCTTTCCTCGGAGAGGAGCCTTGGTTCTGGGAGCGGGGCTGGGTAGGTGCCTTTGAGGGCAGTAATTCTCAGGCTAATAATGCCAGAAGCCATAAAATCTCCCAGCTGGAGGTTCTGCGAACAGCAGCGCTGAGCAATCGGGGAGTGCTGCTGAGATGATCGTCTCAATGATGATTGAGTTTTCCTGGAGAGCCTTTATCTGTGCTTAAAATTGGAGGTAATGTTTTTGAATTAAACCGTAATAGGAGTTCATTGAGCCTTCGGAGTGATTTCTGTGTCCCCTCTTCACGTGGGTTATCATTTTCTGTGGAAGCATTCTCAGGCTGTGTGTTCAGGACAAATTGCATTGCTGTCAAAACGGGGCATTAAAAGCACTCCAGAACAACACCTTGCAGGCTTTTCAGGAGATTTCCTATCAATTGATGAAAGGAGAAGTTTGCACTCAAGTTGTGCCCTATACTGTAACCAGGCTTTTGTACAGGGACTTACAGAAAAGAGGTGCTTTTATTCCCCCTGAAATTTTAACATGCTTTTTTAGGGTTGTGTCCCCATAAATAGGTTGTATTTCACTACATCAGTAGTTCTGTTATGGATTAGCCTTTATCCCTGAAATAGAAGGTGTGAAATCCAAAGTATGTCTTCATCTAAAAGACAGCAGTGCTTGATGTTGTGAGCAAATTGTGCCATGACTGCTGTGGTCACTTGAGATGAAGCATTGGTCTTGAAATTAAACCCTCAAGTATTTGTCCTGTTTAAAAAAAAATAGTTAAAAATGGCTAATTGCAAGAACCTCATTTGAGAAGTATTGTTAGAGGAAGTGAATGCTGGTGATGCCACCAGAAGTTCAGTTTTGGGCACATACACTGCTGGAAAGAATGTGAGTTCTTTTCTAAAATGTTATAAATGTTATGTTAAAAAAGGAAAAAAAAAATTATTTTTCTGTGGCAGATCTGTGGGTGCCACACAGGAGGGTTAGGCAGTTGTAATCCCAAAGACAATGACAAATACACAGCCCAGCAACTCTAAGTTTCCTAGTTCTGGCAGAAAAATTCAAAAATTAGAGTGACTGATAGCTGGAGAATCTGAGAACTTGTGGGGGCTTCTCAGTTTTAAAACCCCAAATGAGCATTCTGCACTGAACTTTTTTATGTCTACGAAGGAAGAAATGCATTCTCAGGGTGCTGTGGTTGTAGTACCACGATCCATCCCTTTGTGTGATGGATCATTTTGAGCGCTCTGTTTTGGTCTTGGGGTTCTGTGAAGCCACTGAGGGAAATGCACCATCAAGGAGAGTAATCAGAGTTATCTTCATGATTCCTTTTAGTTCCTGCTGCACTGAAATGCACATTTAATTGCATCTGAGTATTTTCCCTTTTACACCTGCTTATGTATTTAGAGTTTTTTCCTAGGGAAATCGGCGGTTGATTAAAATTGCTGTGAGATTTCTTGGGATAATTGACACCAAATGAACCTGTGCATGGCGTGTGTGTGTATATGTGCAAATAGATAAGATTATGCATGTGTCTGTGTATTTAGGTGCATATATATGCACAGCTAATGGGAAATACCTTTCACTTAGCGATTAATTTCGGAGTCTTCAGCCTGTGTGGCATCTTAGAGGTCATTCTACACCGCAGTGTTTTGTATTTTCCTCTGCGTTGATGCCATAAAAACCCATAAAAATGCTAATTGCCCTAGGAAGATGTAGGCTGTTTATAAGTGTGTATGGGATTGTTTTTCAGCCCTGTGATACAGAAGGAGGTGTTATTTCAGGTTTATCATTTGAACGTGTGCGTAATTTGAATGGATACAACTTTGACAGTTTATTAGTTAGAAAAGAAGAAGAAGAAGAAAAAAAAAAGACAGCGCTGTGTCGTTCTTCAGTGGATTGATTGCCAGGAGCATGTTATTGACTTTGGAGATAATATCATTATATATTTTACAGTCGTAAAATCAAGAAATTCAGATTATGCCCCGAGGGCTTCACACATTTAAATAAAGGATATAGCCATTTCCAGGGTTATTGGTTTAGATTAGCGGGCGCTGCGCAGAATGCTGAGCGCCTTGTGAGGAGGACAGAAAGAGCAACAGTGTTCCCTCTGCAGCGGGGCTTTGCTTCCTTTTCCTTCTCTGTTTATGAAATGCACTCACTTACAGCTCCCCTGGGAGGCTGAACAGCGTCTGCTCGAAACTTTAGCATATTAATACAGCGCTAGCTCGGTGTTCTGTGGGGCTGAGAGCCAGAATCAGGTGTAATCCTTGCCTTGGACCAAGGGTGAGGATAAGGCTGCTGAAAACACCCGCTAAAATACCCAGTGCTGGGAAACAAACCCTGGGTGAGCTGCAGGCCCACCAGAGCTGGCACAAACACAGCTCTCCCTCCTGATGGCACAGGCAGGGGATGGAGCTGCCATGGGTACAGCTTCCTAAGGAGCTCCAGTGCCTGCTGCTGCTCCTGGAGCACCTCTGGGATTCACCCAGGTCTGCTCCATCCTGGTGATACCTTAAGAGCTGGTAAAAATAAGAGGCAGACACGGTATTATAGAGGGAAAAGGGCATTACCTTGGTTTTAATGGGATCCTAGGTGCACAACTTGTCAAAGGTGAAAACACGCCAAGCAGCCCCCGTGTAATTTCTTTGTGCACAACACTAATACAGTTTTATGGACCTCACAAATTAGTATATCTACTTAAAATCCCCCAATAAGAAACTGAACAAATGAGGTAATTGTCCCCCTATCCCCCCCCCCAAATGAGACTACAGCCTAGTTTAAAAACCTGTTCCAGAGAGGAGGCGCCCTCCAAGCTTGGAGCCTCTGGTTTTGAGACAGTCGTGATGTTTTGTCTTCTCCTCTCAGAGAATCCCTAAATTAAGTTAAATATCAGACTACAAAGTTATAAACACGTAGGGCTACGGGTAGGAGGAAAGGGAAACGGTATAAGGAAAGGGAAAGGGTATAAAAAGGGCATCTCTGGATCTCCCACAACAGCTGCTCTCCCTCTTGGACTGCTTACCAGCCACCCCTCGGGCCTGACTGGACTGGAGGTACCTGGGCTGAGTACTTGGGAGTTTGGGTTTGGGGCTGTCTCCACCTTGCTTGAGGGAATCTTGGTTTAATTAAGGAATAGTGCCCCGAATAAAAATGATTGACTGCATTACAAACCTTGTTTATGGCTCCTCCAGTAGCTTTAGTGGGATTGATAAAGCACCTGAGTGCTGATTGTGCTGCTGAGCCTCCCTCCACTTCAGACAGGAGTTCGGGAGCTCATTGCATCACCCGGCTCTGGGGATTTATTGTTCTCTTACAAGACTGTGAAAGTCTGAGTGCGATGTCACAGCTTCGCAGCAAAGGTCACAGATTCCTTCTCACGAAGGAGCAGAAGTCCAGCTGGAACACATATGGCTCAGGGGTGGGTGGTGACATTGATAGAAGCAGATAAAAATAAAATAATTACTCCTACATTTACATTTTAAGGGCCTTTGAGGATTATAAATCTATACACTACAAACAAAACTTGTCTTTGCCTGAGTCAAGAGTGGCACATTTTCTAGTTAAAAGTGATCACCTTTCTGAACTGAATTTGTGTGACTTTTTAGTGGGTTTTTAGCTTCAGCATTTTTCTCAGTTTGTGGCATAAGAATCAAATTGGTTTTGGTTTTGATAATCTTGTTCCATTTTGGATTGTAAATTGCTCGTGTTGAGTTGTGAACAAATGCCTGGGATATTTCTTTGCTTATGAAAAACAAACTGTGAAAACATTTTAGAGCAAACCATTGTAAAGTACTCATGAATCTTGAAACGTTTTGATACAGATATTTAATTTAGGATTATTTTAGCATGGTGGAAAGGTACTAGTCCTCTGAAGAACATCTCTGGGGAGATCCCTCCCTATGCAGGGGACAGTGGACAGCTACAGTAGACATCAGCTGCTCACCCAGAGCGATTTGGCGTCTGTGCAGTTCTGTAGCCAAGAAACCCTAAGATAAATTTCAGGAAATGTGTTATGGAGGGAGAAGTGGTTGTCATTAAACACGTGCTTCTAATTTTGCTGCAGATTATGACCTAAAAATGATTTCTGACCTCAAGCCCCAGTTTTCTATAAACCCTTCACAGCTGATGGGTGACTGTCCCTCTTTGAACCACTGAGATGATGTCTAACCCCAAGATGTGGCTTCACAATATTCAAATAAAACTCAGCTCGGGCAGTAAGTGCATCCCTACATCCAGAATAATTTTCCTTCCCAGAGGCTGGGACCCATCCAGTGGGGTGGCTGGAGACCCAGGCTGGATGGCAGAACTCCACTGATAAAGGCAGAGGAGCAAAGATTGACTCTGCCCGTTACATGCAAGGGAAGATTCCCTTCCCTGGGCATGTTCCTGGCACGGGCACAGCTCTGGTTTAGTGGTTTAATGTTACCCCTCACCCTCCTCTGAAGCCCAGGAAGAATTGCAGCCTTGTCTTTCAGGCACCTCTTATTTATGCAGTTTCAGATACAGAAAGAACCTTGTTCAAAAGCTGTCATTAAAAAAGTCCCACCCTGTCTTGTTCCAATGATGAGATGTTTATGACAGTCTGGACTATCTGCCTTCCCAAGTGCCCGGGGTTCCAATGAAGTCTCACCCCCCATAAATCCCACACCTCGTGGGGGCTGTAAAATCAGCTGCACTGACAGCGTCATGTGGTGATTTCCCAGGCAGGTAGGGAGATTTTTGGCACCAATTACAGCACTGAAACTTGGGAATATGGAGATCAGAGGAGGTGTGGGTGTGTGCTGAGGAGTGGTGGCCTGCAGATGGATCATCCACAATGTAGGGCAGCATGTGCTCGGCGCGGGACGTGCGCTCTGGGGTTTCACCGATGCCTTTGCAGTCTCCAGCAGTTTGCAGCTTCCACCGCGGTTTCAAATATTGCCATCGTTTTCAGGTTGATGACTTTTCCCAGCCATTTATCCCAGAAGCACTGCATTCTGCTTAATCTGGGTCATGACTGATGTGGGACTTGTGCCTGAGCCCTAAATTGTGTTGGAATCCCTGTTAATGGCAGGGATTCGGTTACATGCAGTAAAATACAGCAGAGGTTGAAATCAGTATAAATGTTAAAATAACAGATGAATGCAAGGTCACAGTCATGACTTGGACCCAGAAAAGGCTCTTGAACACTCGACAGGCTCCTGCTGTCAGCTCACAGCTGCCCTTGGCTCCAGCAAAGGCGTAAAGCTGAAGATCTTGGGTAAGGAAGCTGTTGGAATTGGATGGTATTTATTGCAAATCAACAGGATGTCTTTGCAAGTATAAAAGGCATATGGAAAAGTCCACTGTTATTGTTGTACTTCTTTGTGTCTCCAGATGTTTTCCCTCCTGCCCCGCTCAGGAGGCTGAAAGTGGGAAATGGTTTCTCATTGTTTGGAGCTGATGGTGCCAACAGCTGCCTTGAAGTTTCCCTGGGGAATGATATTAGCACTGCTGAGAGCTTCTGATTCATCACTTGTGCCTCATTTGCCTTTCTTTTTTTTTGTTTAAATACAAGATAATGTAAGAGCATGAAGTTTCAGCCCTGCTCAATTCTTCTGAGGGGTGAGAAGAAATCGAGGGAAACACCTGGGTGGCTGCTGAACTATCACAGCAGCACTTCTGGGCTGCCTTCTTTTTAAAGGGCTACAAATGAGGCATTAAAACATTGCTCTGAGCTGATGTTTTCCATTGACAGAAATAGTATTTGTGAGCTCAGACATACTTGAAGACGTCAAAATGCTTAAAATAGCTCTGGTTTTTAATATACATTTAATCCCTCATTAGTTCACAGTGCTCTGCGCTGAGGGGAAGGGAACCAAATGAGTCTCTTCATTTGGAAGTGCTCTTTGCTGTTCGTAGATGCTCATAATGGTATTCTAAAGACTTAATTCCACAGTTTTGAACCTAACTTGTTGATCAGCTTGATGGGTGTGTAAATTAGCAAAGCTGACCCAAGTGTTGATTGCTGGAAAAGGTGCTTTTAATAGAAATGCAGAACAAAACAGCATTTTTTCCCCAAAGGTTCTCTACTTCTGCTTATCAGTGAATAGCTGCACAGTATCAGATTATATTACTTTTAATATATGAATAAAATCTATTGTATTAATTTTTTTAGTGCTTAAATCTGACCTTTTAAATAGGAATGACTTCTGGAGAAAGTTTGGGCCAGAATTCTCAAACACAGACTACGACCAGATTCTGACCTGTGGTTCCTTTACAGCAGATTTTAGTTCTTGGTTCATTCTCTTACATTAACTGGAAAAATCTGTGACTAGAGCCCTTAGGTGGCAATAGTGTAAATTTTATCCATGTCTGTCTGTGTTTAGGCAAGGGGTTTTTTTGAGAAATCTGTTGGGTCCAAGAAACTGAAAATTCTGTAATATCTCACTGTTTCCCCTGCTTCTTTGTGCCTTGGCTGTTGTTTGTTTGGTTGCAGTTATTTACAGCTCACTGCTGGCATTTTTTTGAGATCCTAGCAAGAAATTCCACAGGCAGCTGCAAAATATATGTTTAATCAATTTTAGGGAGACTGATTCCCTAACTAACATATTTCTTCCAGCTGAGGCATGGTAAAAAGTGTTCTGCAGACACTCAGGGAAGGGGGGGAGTTTTCCTGACAAAGATGTCCCTTTTTGTCGGCTGTTGCGGTGTCATAGTCATGTGCTTCAGGTAATTTAGGTACATTGGTGTGGTGGTTTAACCTCAGCTGACGAGAAAGCACCGTGCAGGCACTCGCGCCCCTCCTAGCAGGATGAGGGGAAGAGAATTGGAAGGGTAAAAGTGAGAGAACTTGTGGGTTGAGATAAGAGTAGTTTAATAGCTGAAACAATAATAATAGTAGTAGTAGTAATAATAAGAATAATGTTAATAATAATAACAACAACAGTAATAATATTGTAATAAAAAGAGAGAAAAAAAACCCCAAGTTTTTATTAAGAAATATCTTTTTGCCTTCTTTTAAGCTTCTTGGGGTAAGCCTGCGAGAGCGGCCTTTGCCAGTTGTGTTGTTTCTGTGTATGTTTATATGCAAACAGAATACAATCAGGAGTTCGAAAGCAGCAGTATTCTATAGGCAAATAATATAATCTGGTTTTCTATCTTTCAAATGTCAGTAGTGTAAAGATTGCTTAGGTGAGTCATTTTGTAAGGAAATAGGAGCATGTTTCTTGTTAGAGTTTTGTCTGCAAAATGTAGAATTCTCCTCTGTGTTGGGATTAAAACAACACATAGAGATCACAGGTTTTCAGATCCACGAGCTCTGATTCAAGTTTATCTCTTACTTCTGTAAACCTCATTTGTGTGCAAATTCCACGCAGGAGATTCTGTGCAGGGACAGTTCCACTGCAAGTTCCTTTGGGTGCTGAGGCCAAAAGGTTTTTTTTGAGCTGATGCCTTAAGATTGAGCTTTTATATTTTTCAGACCCTGCACTGCTTTAGTGTAACTCTAAAACTCCATACAGTCTGTGAGCTCCTGTTCTCCCGTTCTGGTCAGACACAACAAATCCTCTCCAGGCCTGGACTCCAGGACACCTCGTTGTCCCAGGCCCTGAAATATGGAAACTGAGCCTCTAAAAGGGGGGACAGACTTGGGATAAATTACATCATCACCTGAAATTGTCATTGGAGAATTAACCCTGATATGTAAATTGATCAAAACTTATAAAAGTGTAAAAAACTCGTGATCTGGGGTCCATCTTGAGTGTGGTCTCTCCGGGAGAGGGCTTTGACTACCTGAGGTGTTCCTATTGAAGGCCCTTCAATAAATACCCAGTTTATTCTCTTCATCTTATCTAGCCTCTGTTCTAGGTGGTCTCTACTCAGGCATCAGTTTCTGGCGACCCAGGTGGGACCGTGGGGTATCTGGAAAACCCTTGGACCCCCAGCATTTTTTTCTAATTCCATGGAAATGGTTGCATGTGTCGGTGTGGGAGTTAGGTCTGATTTGCCACTGGGTTGTGTTCATTTCTTTCCCTTGCACCCCTGTAAACGGCCCTGTGTCTGTGGTGTCTCTGCAGGTCAGGATCGCAGCGAAGCCACTTTGATCAAGAGGTTCAAGGGCGACGGTGTCCGCTACAAAGCCAAGCTCATCGGGATAGACGAGGTTGCTGCTGCCCGAGGGGACAAGTTATGCCAGGACTCCATGATGAAGCTCAAGGTGCAGTGAAACTTTCCATGTTACGGAGTCAAAGGGAGCAAATTTCAGCTTGAACTCGCTCTCATTCTCCTTTGGTGACACTGAGCCTTAGTCTGCTTAATTACATATTGAAATCAGCCAATTTTGCATGAACTCCTGCCTGGTACTGCTTATCCTGGTTTAATTTTCATACATTATCTCCGAGTTCTGTAGTTACCCCGTGATTGACACCACTGCAATTTGTCCACAAATTACAAACAACACACCGCAAATTGAATAATTTTATTATGCAGAAGGGGAAGTAAACGACTACGGAGGAAAATGGGATATCAGAGCTTTTTCTGTGACATTTCTAATCAACTACAGCGCTGCCTGTGGCTGTTACCTCCCGTGAGTGACAGTGGTGGGTGCAGGCAGCCAGAGTTAGGGGAAGTGGTGTCCTCGCTGGGAGGAGAATGTGGCACCAGCAGTGTCACAGAATCAGGCAGTGCACTGAAAGGATGGGGCATGAGAGCAGAAAGAGAAGTCCCTGGAGTTTTGGGGAAGAAATGAAGCAGTGGCAGAGGCAGGTTTGGTTGTGAGGCTGGAGCGTAGGCAGAGTCTGAAATGCCAGTGGTGTCAAGGATGGGCTCTCTGCACCTGACAGGCTTCCCTTCCTGGCCCAGGCTGTCCCAGAGAGCTGTCTGTAGGAATCCTTCTCTCCCTCTCCCTGGGACGTGGGGAAGAGCCTGAGTCTCTGGGAAGGAAGGAAGGAAGGAGAGGTTGTGTTTCCTGGAGTGCACCACTGGCTGTTCGCTCCCCATCTCCTCTCTACATTGCAAGGTTACAAACCAGGTCTAGCAGCCAACCCTCCGCTGCTTTTTCCCTTTTTATTTTCCTCCCAGCCCTCTGCCCAGCCTGGAGAGCTGATGGATTTTCCATGGCTGGTTTTTTCAGGAGGAGAAATCACTAAATGGCATCTCGTGCGCTACCAGCCCACGGGGTGCTCATGGGGAGGAATGAGTTATTCATTAGGGAACCAGCACGGGGTGACACTCAGCTCATGGTTCAACACCCTAAAAGCAAGATCTGGGAGATAATTTACAAATCAGCTTTATGGCAGGCAAAAATTAATCTGCTCCAAAAGGTGCTCTGTTGATATGCCACGTCTGCCACAACATTCCTGCCTGATTTCAGTTTGTGCTGGGTATTTCTCATCGTTCCGTGGTTCCTGGCACTGTTGTCCCTGTTTGCTGCACAAGCCTTTTTGTCTCTCTCCTCCATGGATTCATGTTTCCACCTCTCCTAGGTGCCCAATTCCTGTTTGCAGGTGGCAAGATTGATCTAAACACTCCTGGGAAATGACTAAAACTGTTAAAGGGAGTGTTAGAAATTCATGTTTGACAGCACAGCATCAAGTTAGGGGCTCTGCAAACCCAGTGTCCTACAGCGTGAATTTTGAGGCCACCCATAAAGTTTTGGGGTGACTTTTGACATGATATCCTTGTACTGGCAGCAGTGCAGATCTTAAAACCTAAGTTAGTGGTTCTTGAAACATGTTGGAATTGCACAGAACCAGATACAGTCTAAATATTTTCATTTATTTAGGAGTACAATTGATTGTATTTGATCTTAGTTCAGTGTTACCGCTCAGGGCAGGCTCCTGAGAAGGTGGAAACAGAAGTTACTGTTGTAATTATGCTGTGGGAGAATAATGCATGAGATGGTATCAGCAAGTTATCTTACAGAGTAAAGATCTGAGATCGTGAACAAAAAAATAACCCTCGACACCAGTTTTTTACAGCACGGGTGTAGTTTGATTTTGAAAAGAATGTTTCTCTTCTATAAAAAAACTTCAATTTGGTTATGCCAGATAAGTGTGAAGTAAGCTGAAGTCGTTGGCATTTTCTCTCCTCTGCTGCTTGCTGAGTTTTTTTCTATTAAAAAAAAATAAATAAATAAACCAGAACAGCTTAAAGCTGGGAAAAGTGTGCTAGAAATGACCTTCAGCTTCCATGAAAACAAATTTCATGGAGGATTAGCTTGTGCAGGGGTTGGAAGTGGGAGCACATTTGAAATGCTGTCTGGGTAGCATAAAGAGATGTGGTACCTTGAAAAGAGGGAGGAAGGCAGAAGCAAGGAGGGGCCTGTTCCTGAAAGTCTTTGAGTTTTCCTGGAAAAGGGGTGAATTGTCCACAGGCAAATCTGGGAGAGTCATGGAACCAACTGAAGCTGCTCTTTGTTTCCACAGGGAATTGTTGCTGCGGCTCGATCGAAAGGAGAACATAAACAAAAAGTCTTCTTAACAGTTTCCTTCGGGGGAATCAAAATCTTTGATGAAAAGACGGGGGTGAGTAAAGCGATGGTGTGTGGGACAGAGCTGGAATCTTGCCCTGGTTCCTTGGGAAGCGTTTGCTGGAGTCTCACTGGTGCAGACACACGTGGAGCATCTCAGGAATTGGATAAAGGGTTATCCTCTGTCAGAGCAGCCCTTACATCGCTTACAGAGTGTAGTTTGTGTATTGTCAGTGTAGAAAAATCATATTTTGTATGAAATGGGAGGTAAAAGACACTGGGAAGTTTGAGGTTGGCTGTGTGAAGCTGCCAAGCAGCAACTTCCTCAGCAGCTGGCTGAGAAAATCAGAGACATTCATGCCCTACACAGTTTCTGCCACAGCAATACCATGTTTGATTTTTTAAATTGCTCTAAAAGAAGGAACCTAAGCAAAACATTACACTACTTAGACATAAAGCCACAACACACAAACTGTTTTAATCATAATTAAGAAGATTTTTTACAGCAGTTTAAGCTCTGCCTTGAATTTTAAAAAGCTCTTGATTTAATCTTTTGGAAGATTAACTATTTAACACGGTGCCAGAAATAAAACCCTGCTGATGATAGATGAAATTATCTTTGCCAGTTAATTTATATTATTAGAAAATCAATGTCATTGAGCTCCCTGATACATAATACGAGTGGTTAGTAATGAAAAACTCGTTTGGGATGTGTTGTGTAAAGTGTCCATGCAAAAGCTGTGATTCAGGGGGCATTGCTGGGGTTACAGAAAACAGGAAATGGCAGAATTAGGGCTGTCAGAGCAAATTGCACCCCAGCCACAGCAACTTTCCTAAGTTAACACCTTTTCTTGGGGAAATTAAAAAAGAGGAAAGAGAAAGATTATTCCTTTTGCACTTGTCTCTGAATGTTCTTAAACATTGGATTTCTTTGCACGGAATAAAGAGGGAAAAGGGGACTGTTTTGGAAACACAGCTGTGCTTTATTCCAGTTGCCTCTCCTGCAGCATCCTGCACACTCTCCTGTCTGAGGCGGGGACATGGGAACAGTCTCCTTCCTTTCATAACTCTGACATCCCATACTCTCAATCTGACATAACTGTATCATCCTTACACTAAACCTGTCACTCACCCGCTGAGGCTTAGAATGAAACCCTTAAATCCACCTCGCACACGTCTGCCCTGAGCTGCTGCAGTGATGGACAGGTCTGTGGAGTTGTCCTTCCTGGCACTGTCACAGAGGCACGTGGGGAGCTTTCAACAGCAGTTTTCACGTGTTCTTTGAAAACAGGAGAGTCGTGCTTCCCATGCCAAGGGTTTGGAGTAGGGGGGCTTGAAATCCTCTGCCAGGTCTCCACAGCCACCACCATCCCTTGGGCTTTTTCCTCAGCTTGGGTCTCTCCTTGTCCCAGAGTCTCACACCCTTGTCCTGTTCATTCTGAGCTTGGGTCTCTCCCTGTCCCACAGTTTCACCCCCTTCTCCTGCTCATTCTTAGCCCTTCTCACTCAGCCTGTCTCTGCTTTGCCAGCCCACAGCTCTCACCTCATTCCCGTTCCTGCTGGAAAGTCCCACAAACGTGGTGAAACTTGGGGTTGTACAATTGCTCAACCCAGGTTTTTGGATGGGAAGGAACTATAAAGGGCAAAAAGATGATGTTCCACTCACACTGATCTTCTGATTTTCATGTTAAATCTCAGAGTTTATAAAGTTTGGAGTTTGGGGTTTAGTTTTATACAGCAGGGAAAAAGCAGCCCTAAATAGGGAAGAGCCTGGATAATCTTGGATTTGCTTTCTCCTTTAACAGCCCTCCCTGTCCCCCACAGTGCTTTCTCCCTTGGTTGCATTTCCATGATTTTGGAATTCCCAAAAGGATATTTTGGAAAGATTATTCATTTTGGAAACATTTACCTTTCTAGAGTGTCCTTTCTTAACTTCTGCCATTGTCTAATTCTGTCACGTCTGCCCCAGTGTCAGTCTGATGTGACAGAAAAGAGAAAAAATATTCAGGAAAAAAGTGAGTTTCTTCATGTTGAGTATCTTGTAGGCTGCCATTGGATTTTAATTCATCACAATAAAAAATCAATTTGTAGCTCAAAACCAGCAAATTTTTTTTTAAATTGGCAGTGTCATAGCTGCCTTCATACAGATGATTTAGGGGAATTGCTCCATAATTCGTTACAGATGAAGGGCTCTGGTTGGGCTACTACTGAAAATGATAAGCAGGGTTTTTTTCTCCCTCTTCTTTATAGCGCCCCTTAATATGTTCCAGACATAATATTCATCAAAAAGTATTGATTTTAATAATGGTATTATTCCAGCCATCAGGAATTCTGCCCTTTGAGTAAATTTACCCATGAAGGAGATTGAGCTGAAGGTGGAATATCATTTGGAAGGAATATATCTCACCAAGAAAAATCCAAGAAGGATTTGCTGCGAGTCTGCACTGTAGCTGCAGAACAATGTCGTTCATCTACAGCACTGCAGCGAAGTAACAACAATTCCTTCTGATATTCCATCATTCCATGGCAGGGATTAAACTGAAGAGCTCCCTTCATGCCACTTTCCAAGTGCTTGTCAGTGGGTTTGGAACATGATGGCAAAAAACTGTGTTTAATATGACTAACAGGATGTTCTCCTGTTGTGTGTACGCCAAAAATTGTCATTACACATGGGCTTTGACCCTATTAATCTTATAAATGCACCTTTTTTTTTCTGCTGTCAGATGTTTTCCATCCATCCCATTTGCTTTCTCCAGATTATGGTTGCTAAATATATACCTTCCCTGAAGGATGGACATTTTCTTTGGTTTTTTTACTGTAAAAAACCCTACCATCATTATTGCTGAACTCAGACTTTCTCTACCCAATGTCACTTAAGAGTTACTGCATGTTGTATGAAAATATTTTTTTTACCTTTTATTCTGTCATATCCATCTTGGTCAGTTCTCAATGCTGCAATACATTCTTAATTAATAATATTTTATGGGAGTTTTTTTATATGGGAGTTTTTTTATATGGGAGTCCTTTTATATTTTCAAAAGCATGATCTGCAGAGGGCAAAATCACAAATAACTGCATTGTGCTATTTAATATTGTCTTTTTTGGGGTGGAATGTGGTGGTTGGTGATTTGCTCAGAAAGCAGCAAGAGCCATAACGGTGCAGGCAGAAGGAAAAGCAGATTTTGGGCAGGTTTTTGGGTGGGTTTTGGGAGGTTTTGTTAATCATACCCATCAGACCACCTCCCCCTGAGAGCCTGTGATGCTTTATTAGACCTGCGTGACTAATCCGGGCTCTGTAAAGAGCCTCTAATTGACTCTTTGTTTATTTATGTGCCCGTAAATCTCTGTTTACTGCAGGTTCCCTTCCAAAAATGTATTTGAAACTCATAATTAAATACTCTGGAATGCTTGGGAAAAGGTTTTCTTCTACCTCCACGCAGCGAGGTGTGGTTTTAGACTCCTGTTACAAGTTTCTAATTGCAAAAGTCTGTCGACTTCAGTGGCAAGCCCCTGCACTGTGAAAAAGAAACGAGAAAAAAGCAAAAAATTACAATTTGGCTTTAAGCAAAGAATTACTTTTGTTAAAGTAAAAATTTTGTATTGGCTGGTGCGTGTGCAAATTACCAGAATATGCTGTAAAATACAGCTCTCTCTGAGCTATTGTTGCAGCTAAATTACTAATCTGGGTTCCTTCCCTGGCCAAACAGCAGGGTAAATCAGTGTCAGCATCTCGCTATTTATGGAAAATACCCCAAACAGATGGATTGTGACCCAGCTGATGAAGATGACAGTCATCTCACCAGTTTTTCCTGTTTTGTAGCACCCTGAAAGTGAGTTTCATTTGCGTTGCCTTTTCTCTCTCAGAGCCGCTGACCCCTGTCTTTATTGAAATAAAGCTCTTGGGCCCAGTCTGCGGGATTGGAACATCTCTGGGAATACCCTGGTGAGGTTTCAGTATTTATTGCAGAGGAGTATTGCAGTGTGTTGCTCATATTTTATGAATTTGTTCTGCAGCCATTTTCTTCAGGCTGTCAGGGTGAAACCCAGGAAGGGAAACCATGTGTATAAATACTTATATTTCACATTAACTATCCGTTCTTGTTTTCTATCAGTTACTCCAACCTTCATTATCTTTGCTGAGGGTTTGATTTGATTTGATTTGATTATCTTTGAGTGTTTATCTGCCTGAGATGGTGTTACTCAGTGAGTAACACCTCCCTATTCCATGTAGGGGAGACCAAGCCTTACCTGTAGCATTCCATAAAAAAAATAATTAATTTGTCTCCTCATGCTGGCCACAGAACTGGTGATTGTGCTGCTTCTTGAAGTCTAAATGACATCCAGATAAATAACACACATGGTGGGTGGTTATAATCCTGTTGTTCTCGGGTTCTCTTGGACTGAGATCAGGTTATGGCTTTGAAATTCCACCCAGTGTCCTGGGTGCCAACATCTTCCTGAACTTTCCAGCTCTCTTGACCTTACAGTGCACACAGATTTCTGTTTTTTAGCTCTTTCTACAAAGCATTTTCCAGCATGTTCTGAGGCTTTATCGGGTTTGTGCTGGTAACCCCTGGATTTGCTGCTCTTCCCCGTTGGATGTGAGCGATGGTGTTAATTATGCTGATAGATTGCTAACAGGACAGCTAAACTTGGCTGAAAGAAAATTTTAGCGAGATGAAAATTCTCGCTGTTGGCAGCAGAGGCCTCGTTTGAAACGTACCAAAGGTACTTCTTGACTTTGCTGGAAATCTGTTGGTTCTGGCATCCCTGACCAGAAATCGAGGTACGATCGTGGATCTGCAGCTCTTCCTGGGAGCACATGTGCTGGAGCAGATGAAATGTCAAACTGTCAGAGTCGCTCTCACTCAGCGTCTCAGAGGCTTCAAAAATAGAAATAAAAGAAGGAATTAATTTCTCCTGCTCTGTGCTGGCTCCACAGCAAGCAGGGGAGACGGGGTGAGGAGTTCACTGAGTTTTGTGGTTGCCAGAGGGTGGGGGTGGCCAGGAGGGTGCTGGTGGTCCCTGCTGGGGCTGCCACAGGTGGGTTTTGTCCCCTTCATGTCTTTGGAAGTTCCCAAAGTTCCTGCTGGCCTCATCCTGGCTGATCACAGGTGCAGCCCCCTCTGAACATCTCACCTGATCAGCAGATTCTGCACAGAGTCCCCCACCTGGGCTCCATGAGTCCTGTCTCTGGATTTTACCTCTTTTCCTAAATCCCTTCCTGCAGTTTCCTGTATGCTTTATCTCTTTTTGTCCTGCTATGCTTTTTGCCAGAATTATTTCATTTCCAAACCTAAATGTGGTTATTGTGTCTCGAACCAAGTGGTGCCAGCTCTGTCCTCTGTTCCAGTCCTGATCTGTGTCTCCAGCCCTCAGCTCCAGCTCAGCGTGGCTACACCAGGCCCGTTAATCCCGGCTCCCAGAGGTCTCTCGCTGACCTCCTTTTCAGAGAGCCGAGCAAAATACCAGCATCATCTGTTACTCACCCTGCAGATTCAGCAGCCTCCTGGACCCACTGTTGTTTTCTGATTGCCACACCCAGGGCAGCTCCAGATCTTGCTGAATTCTTCTCCCCTGCTCTGAAATGCAGCATTTACTCTCACACTGAGAGCTAAACCCCAGTCCTGCCTCTCTTCATCTCGTGTCTCGATTGTTACCCTTTCCTTTGTCCTTGACAAATTTGACTTTTTCTTTTCCAAATCCGTCGTGACTGCCGGGATTGCTGCCTCAGCTTATTCTTTTGATCATGTCACACTTCCCTTTGCATTCCTGGGCTGGATCTGCCTCCTCTCTTTTATCAGCCCATTGCTGAATTGTTTTTTTCTGGGCTCTTCATGGCTGCCTTTACTCTTCCTCAGCTTTCGAGGAGTCAGTCCACAGTACCAACTTCCACCATTCATTTATTCCGTTTTCTCAATAAATCCTTTCCCACCCTGCCCATCATCTTGTGGAGGAATTCTTTCACATATTCATGCAATACCCCCTTATTTTTTCTTTAAAACGCTCCCATACTAAAAACTTGTTTTAAAACTGATGATGCAGAGGAGCTGCTGCGTTCATGCATCCCAGAGATGTCCCCACGGGCATCTGGCCTTTTGCTCTCAAAGGTTGGAATTTAAATATAAACTCTCTGGGATTACCTTATAATTCTTTATTTTTTTTTAATCAGTATTTTCTATATATAGGGACTTTTTTGTAAGAAATACTTGGTCCTGGACCATGCTAAGGGCTTCTAAGGACTGCAGTGTAAAAAATAGCACGTAATAACAATAAAGAGCAATAATTATAAAACAGCAAAGCCACATTTTGCACAGAGAGTTGAAAATGGTGACATTTGGGACCTTTTTTGGTGCATTGTCCACACCTTCTGCCTGCAGAAGATCCCTCGGGCTGCCTGGGGGTCATGCCCTGCTCTTTGACACTTCCCATCCCTCTGCTGTAAATATGAGCAGTAAAAGGTGGCAGTTACTGCTGCACACACAATAAATGTGTCTAATTAGAATATGGCCGAGGAGAGGACTTAAAAATCCACGTATGATCCTCACGAGGTATTTACAGACTCTGCTGCTTCCGGAGGGAAACAATAACACATTTCATGGGCACAGGACAGCCAGCCAAGTGTAAATGTCAGAAGAACCTACTTCCTTCATTACATCCCTTATTGACTCGTGTAATTCATTCATTACTGGCCTTCCAAACTGGGCCCTGGGCAGTTGGGATGGTTCACAGTGCTCCACAGGGATTTTTAACAGCCACAGGCTCACGGAGTTATGTTCTTCACATGCCCAGTCTGCCGTAGAAGGGTTGTGAAAGCTTTGTGTGTTGTGGCAGTTTTGTTCCTGTGGAAAAAAGAACCCCAAGAGGCAAAATTTGGGTGTGGTTGTGCATATTGTGAAGTCTGGGGGATCTCGAGGTTCGGTTTGAAGGCTGAAATTTCTCTTCCTCTCACGTAGAAAAGGGAAAAGCTCTCATCTCGAGCTGAGTCCAGCCTGGCTACAGTCAGGATATGCAAAACTGCCTTGTGAGAATTCTGACCTAATTGGCACAAAGATAAAATAAAGCTATTCCAGACATATTGTCCAATCTGAAATAATTTCTCCAATTTGTTGTAGTTGTTTTTCAGGGTTTTTCTTCAGTGTGAAAAGGGTAAAAAGTTGATTGCTTTCAAAAAGTCAGAAAATGAGGTTTTTGAGTTTAGTGATGGTCTCATTTGATCTCTTTTTGTTTAATCCAAGCACCCCAGGATGGATTTAGAAAAGGGAAGTGCTGCTTACATGCATTCTGCATTATGGGATGGAGAATCTCACCATTATATACTTAAAAAGTGAGAGATAATAGTTCCAAACAATAAATTTTAGGAATATTGATGTATTCCCAGTTACCATTTGGCTTCCATTGCAGATGGGGGTAGGTGTCTGTCTGCAGAGCTGTTGTAGTAAAAATTCCTGTGCCAACCCTTCTGATTTTGTCTAATTTCAAGGTTTGGGGTGCTGAACCAGAATTTGGGGTCAATTTTGCTAAGAAGTTGAAAGTCAGTGTGTTTGTTATTATGGATCCTGTTACATGGTGGAGCTGCACAGCATCTTTCCCCTATTGTCCCATGGCAGAAAACTCAAAGTACAGAGTGACACTGGGATATTTTTTGCCTCTAGTCACTACCCTTTTGTGATCCAGATAAATAAACCTCCAGCAGAGCCACATTCCTTTTTCTCCAGCTGCAATTTTGTCTTATGAGAAGAGCACCCAAAATACAAAGCTGCGTGCGAGTCCTGTGGTTTTAAGCCAGGTTAATGCATCACGCAGTGGAAGAAAATTTCAGGCCCATTTTCAGCACACCTGGAATGACGGTGGCTGCATTTCAGAGTGCTTGGGAAAGGATTTAGCGAGAGAAGTGCTGACATAATAATAGCACAGGCGGCTGAGATGCTCTGAAACCTCCCTGGAGAGCAGTGGGGGACATTCAGCAGGTGCCAGCACAGAAAGTTCCAGCTCCCTTTGAAATCCAGTTTTTTCTTGGAGATGGCTGGGAAGCATTACACCCCAGGAGTGCTGCTGATTTTCCTTCCTGCTCAGAGCATTTCTGTCTGGGGGGCTGCTCTGCAGTTTTGTGCTTGCCCTGCCAGGAGCAGTGGCACTGTCCCTGCCCCTGGGCTCCTGTGCTGCCTCGTGGACTCTCCTCTTGCTGGGGGCAGATCCTTCAGCATCAGGGTGATGGGAGAGGGAAACTGCAGCAGGAAGGTTTGTTTTTAAATTTCCATGGAGTTGGGGGGGTGGTGGTAATAATTTATTGTTGGAAGTNATAGATATTTATTGGAAGTAAATCAGTGGGTGATGTTCTGCCATCAGGAACACGTTTGTGTTTACAGGGAAGTCGGCAGGAGCATTGTTCAGTCTGAGAGTCCATGGGGAGGAATAAACACCATTTTTTCCTCTGAGTTTTTGTAACAGAAGGAGAAGAGGAGGGAAGGCCACTGCCCCTGTGTGTCCTTCAGTGTCAGGGTGATGGGAGAGGGAAACTGCAGGAAGGATTATTTTTGAATTTACATTACAAACATTACAGTTTGTAGGGGGATGATAATAGATGCTTATTGGAAGTAAAGTCAGTGGGTGATGTTCTGCCCTCAGGAACACATTTGTGTTTACAGGAAATCAGCGAGAGCATTGGTCAGTCTAAAAGTCCATAGGCAGGAATAAACACCTTTTTTTTCCTCTGAGTTTTTGTAACGGAAGGAGAAGAGGAGGGAAGGCCACTGCCCCTGGATGCTCTTATTGACAACACCAAACACAAATACCTATTTTTTTCCCTGTCTTTCAGTCAAATAAGTCATAAATTTCAAATACCAGTAGATCTTGGCTTAATACAAACCCAACTGTTCATAAAAGTTCTCTTTCCAAATGAGCTCCCTGTACTCCTGACCTTTCTGGGGGATGCTCTGCGTGCTCAGCACGTGGCAGCCCCTGTGTCAGGGGAGCCCAAGGGCTGGAACAGCGTCTCCCGTGGCAATCCGGGAATTACAGCGGTGCCTCTTGTGTCCCTAAACTGTAGCATCCCCCCTACAACACTTCCTAATCCCTTGTGCTTCCCATCCTAATCCCACGTCCTGGTACTCCCAGGGAAACAGGCAGCAGCATTCCTGCTGGCTTTAAAGGCAGCACTGTGACTAGGTGAGACAGAACACTAATTAGTTTGAGTGCCTTGACATTTAAAGCAAATAAGAAGTCTGGGTATCTAAAAATATTGCATATGGCTCCCAGCCCTGGCTCTGCATAGCTCAAAGTACTTCTTTTTTTCTTTTTAGATAGTCAAAATATGGATCTGAATCCAATTTTTCGATTATGTCCTTGCTTTTAAAAAGGCTGAGTCGGTTTGTAAAAGGTTTTATGCGCAGCCTTCTGCGATCTCTAATTAGCCAAATGCTTTCCTGTGAGTGGTGCAGGAATTTGGAAGTGGTTTAAAGCGTAAGCCACGTGTGAGCATAACCTGTGCGTGCATAAGGCTCAGTGCTGAGCAGGGCTGGGAGGGGAGTGATGAGGAATTTGATGAGGAAAGGAGAAGAGCTCCATGCTGTGTGCAGGAGCTGCAGAAAGGGAAAATGAAAGGAATAAGCAGGAACCAAAGCAGAGCTGTGCAGGGCTTTGCTGCCTGCATTTTGGAGGAAGGGGAGGGCAGCACTGCCAGGGAGCTTTTCTGAAAGGCAGCCCCGTGTGGGACACCCGTGGCCAGGACAGCATGATGCCTTTGGATTGAGCTTTTATATTTTTGAGACCCTCTACTACTTTGGTGGGACTCTGAAGCTCCATGCAGTCTGTGAGCTCCTGTTCTCCCATTCTGGTCAGACACAACAAATCCTCTCCAGACCTGGACTCAAGGACACCTCATTGACCCAGGCCCCGAAGTATGTAAACTAAAGCTCTAAAAGGGGGGACAGACTTGGAGTAAATTACATCATCACCTGAAATTGTCATTGGAGAATTAACCCTGATAGGTAAATTGATCCAAACTGATCAAAGTGTAGAAAACTTGTGCCGCAGGGTCCATCTTGGGTGTAGCCTCTCCTGGAGAGGGCTTTGCCCGAGGTGTCCCTATTGAAGGCCCTGCAATAAATATCCAGTTTATTCTCTTAATCTTGTCTGGCCTCTGTTCTAGGGAGCCTCTGATCAGGCATCAAGCAGAGCCAGGCAGGGAGAGGGAAAAGCCACCAGAGCTGGGCTGTGCTCTCAGCTGGGCCAGGGCTGCCTCTGGAGTTAATCAGAGTTTGCTTTTGCAGATTTCAATTAGCAGCAGAAGACTCAAACCAAACATTCATCCTGCTTTACATGGAAATGAGCAGGGAAGAAACAAGTCATGGCATTAAAATGTGCAAGTGGGAGCAGTAGGGATCTCTTCTGGAAGGTGCCAGGGCAGAGCTTAAAAACACTGAGCTGAAATGCAGAACTCTTGTAACACAATGTGCCAAGCACCTACTAAGGGAGCTCCAGGAATTCCTGCCTTGGGATAATGCAAGGGGAAAAAGAAAACAGAGCAGAAAATGACCTGCAAGCTCTTTGTTCTGCTTCAGAGTCTCTTAGAGGTTTGCCTTTAACATTTTATTTTATTCTTATCTCAGGGCTCAAGTGCTGCACACACGCTTGTCATGTTGCTATGGATGGTTTATATCCGAGGTGAAGTGTCTGTTGTGGGACCTGAACAAATGAAGGATTTATTGATGAATGATCCCATTTATGGGATTGTCTGAAGCTTGCTTATATGTGTGGTTGTAACTCAGAGGGAAAGGTTTCCTCTCTTTTTACTACAGGAAGAATGAATACAAAATGTTATTATCTTTATGAGTGGGGTTGGTCGTTCATGATGCTCTTTCTGAATTGTAAAGCGCATCACTGCAGAGCCATCTTCTGCTGGCGTGGAGGTCCCCAAGTCCATCCTCAGCCACTGAAACCAGTCTGTCACTGTGGAACAGAGCGTTTCTAGCTTCTATACCTTCGTTAATATCTGATTATGAAATCACTTCCATATTTGAACAATACCAGAATTGTGTCTTGTGAAATTCTCAACTGTTCTGCATCATTTTCAGTTTGCTCATGAACACAACATGCTGGTTATACACAGCTTGTGAATTCACAGTATCCTTTCCTGCCTTGTTCTTCTCTGTACATGTGATTTCTCTCAGCCCCCTTTCAAGTCTTAATAAATTAGGGAGAGTATCTGGGAGATAGAGAGATAAATATAAAATAAATCCCTCATGCCCTTTTTCCCCCTTTCCAGTGAAGTTTGTTATATTGTGCAAGTAGATTTATGGTGCAAGGAGGTTGCTGTTTGATGACTATCTAGTGCAACTTAAATTTGAGTATGGTTTTTGTGATCTTTTCAAGCTCTGCTTTATAGGGCTTGCATGAGAAATCAAGAGAATCAGCAGCTGCCTCTTGCTGAGGAGTTTTTCAAATCACAGGCTGCAACAAGAGGGTGGCTGGTGATGCTTGCTGAATCTGAAGCAGTTACGATCTGAGACAGCTAAAGCCAAAAAAATTACCTCCAAATCTCCCAGGAGTTGTATGAAGGAGTTTCTTGTGCTGTTCATGTAAATCAAAAGCATTTCAGGAGGGTGAGGAATATTGGTGTAAAGGAACAAAAGAACCTTGTAAAAAGTAAGGGCTGCTCAAAGGACTTTCACGAGCTGTAAAGATGAGCGCAGCAGAAATATGGAGAGGTTCAGTGATGGTGTTGCAAACTGTCTCGTTAATGAACATTGTGCTCCCTCAAATTCAAGATTTAATCAGTGAGTCTTAGAGAGTCTATCAGGAAAAAATACAAGGCATGGTCAAAGGTGCTGCACTTGAGCTGCAGGGAGGCTCAGCCTTGAGAGTAGAGGGCAATATTGGTGTATTTAGGGCCACTTTGATCCGCTGGCCATTTTGCAGGGGGTGGTGAGGTGGGGGCTCAGGGAATACCCTCGGATGTGTTACAGTCCTGGGAATCCCACAGTGGGCAGCTGCCATCCCAAAGGATGTAATGACACCCTCTAGGCTGGTGGTGTTCCTGTACAGCACCCTGAAACAGTGACATTGGTGCAGTGTTATGGCAACCCACAACAATGCACTGCAGCCCAGAGCTGCTCCTCGCAGGTGGGATTTGGGATTTTGCATTGCTGAGCTGATCAGGGCTACTGCCTTTGGTACCAAGGGTCAGAGCTGCTGCTTCTTGTTGCTCCCATGCAAATCCTTTGCCTTGACCATCTGACAGAACAACGGCTGTGGCAGGTGCAGAGCAATCAGGAAATAGTGCAGGACTCGTGGGAGGCGCAGCGTCTCGGCGTCAGGGTAGCGCATCTGTCTTTCCAAAGCTCTCTGAAAATGTTTCCTTGCCCTTTAGGATTTCCTTTGTCCTGGAACAATATTTGCAAGTACATGTTTAAAATAGAACTTGGCCTTAATAGTAATTGGACAAGGGTTTTGGGTTTAACTAGCTGCTTTCACTCCTGATACAATAAAAAATTGAAAAGCCTTTGAAATGAAGATGGGAAATTGGCCATGTGTGCGCTCCAGTTTTGTGTTGCCCCTTTCCAAATTCATATATCTAATAAATGGATCTTTTGCATGAGCACCTTAGCATTTGCTTCCGAAGACAATGACCAATAACTAAATTCATGTCTGGTCTTTGTCAGACATTATTACAAATTATGAGAGCTGGACAGAAGTTTATTACCTGAGTGCTGTTCTCTTTCACAAATGAGGTTCTTGGAGCATCCAACCAGCTCGGTATCAGAGGTGCATTCATCACAATTAGGCTGCAGCGCTGGCAGAGCCCCATCCTGCTGCCTTAATGGACTCTGGGTGTCTGAGGTGGGGACAGGGCCACGCCAGCTGAGAGTATCCTGGGGTCTCTGTCACTGTCCCACAAGGGCACTTGCCTTTGCTCTCCTAAGGATTTTCCACTCCTGCTCCCCAGGTGAGATAAAGGCAGCAGCAGGATGCTTTTCTCATCAAGCAAAGGGAATGGGGAGGATTAATTTGGATTTTAGCTGTGCCCCAAGTACCCTTTTAAGCTCTTTTTCCCGAGTCCAACCAAACAGGCTCTTAGCTGGGGTGCTCCTGTGCAGTGCTTGCCTTTATTCAGGATGGGGTGACCAGGTAGAGCTTAGTGCAGCCCTCCCTGAGCAGTGCTCATCCTCACACAGGACCTTGCTCCTGTCTCTAGTNAGGACCCTGCTCCTGACTCTGGTCCCCCTGACTCAGCTGCACGTTGCCGTGTAAGTTCAGCAAGTCACATAATCTCTTTTTTCTTTGCTTCGGTCTCCTCGGCTACAGGGAAAGAACGGCTCTTATGAGTTTGTTGTCGTTATTGTTATTAAAAGGAAATTAAATTTACACTTCTCTGGGTGCTGTGCTGTGTCACAGCCAGACGGCCGCCCCCCTGGAGGGACTGAGTCTGCGGGAGCTGGGCCTAAATCTGTTTTGAGTCTTCTCTTTATCAGCACCATATTTCCTGGGCCCCTTTGTGCTACACAGGCCAAGCTTTGATCTGCATTTAATCTCCAAGTGAGCTTTGTGTGCCAAGTGTTTTTATTGCAGAGCTTGGGCACTGAGACGCCTTTTAGTAGCTGGCACCTGGAGAAGTCTTTCTTCAGGTTATTGTCTGCAGAATCAGCGTGTGTGGAGGAAGCCCGGGGATTAGACAGATTTATTTCCTTCTCATTGTGGAGCCATGCTTGCAGGCTGCCGTCTGAGAGGTCCCTTCAGGCTTGGAGGACACTCCAGAGGTTGCATTTCCCATTTCTGCTCCTATTCTTGGGGTGTTTTTTGGGGGGTTTTTTTGCAGAAGGAAAGTCCATAATCCAGTGCTCAGCCTGCATTCTGTGAGTGGCTTTGGCTCAAGCAGATTCAGGACTGGACTGTTCATTTTCAGTCTCCTTCAACCCCCACTCCATGGTTTTATGTTCAGTTTATTCTCTTTTATGACCCAAACTGGTTGTCTTGGCCAGTGCTGGGAAATGCCTCCCAATACTGAAATCTCCTTAACTGCAAGAGGTTTCCGGGGGGTTTTGCTTTTCAGGTTTCATATGGGACATTTCATTTTGAAAGCTGCCTTGGAATGATGCTTTGTTCCAAGACTCCTTGCTCTTCTTGTAGGAATTCAGTATTTCGATAATTTGCTAAGCTTAAACTTTACAACTCTCTTCCTTTTCTACCTCAGACCTTATAAAATTCCCCCCATGTTGCAGTAAATGTTTATATAACAGATTTTTTGGGGTTATCGAGTGTTTCCTCACACCAAGCACTCTCACATTTAAGGCAGATTTCTGTGATCTGTCATATATTGTTTGTTCTGTCCTCTCTCCGTGGACACGGAACTGACGTGTTCATCACAGCAGGGAAGCACTGTCAGGTTGGAAATAAGACATTTCTCAGTCACCCTGGGCTGTGTCCAGTGGTAATTTGCGGGGAGTTGGAAGGTGTTGGCAGCTGTAGCTCTGAAATAACACCGAGCTCTCTCCTGTCTGCTGTTTCACATTAAACTGAGGATTTTTGCAGTGGTTGTTTCATTTCCCCATCTGCTCATCCCCTGCCTATCTCATGGGGCTGATGTCTTGCCACCCCATCTGCCATCCAAATACCAGGTTCCAGAGAACAACACGAGAAAGTTTGAGATGCAAATGCAATTTATTGATGTGTTTTTCATTTCGCTCTGACATTTGAGACTGTTGACTTTTCCTCCAAATTGTCTGTACCCAGTCCCACAGAAATGCAGCCTTTCCTCTGGGGGGAGAGGAGGTGGAAGGGTTCACAGCTGCTTTAGAGGTATCCGTGCACCTTAACGGGCACCAGGGAAAAGTCTGTGCCAGGAAGAAGTTTTGAGGATTTAGGTGGGGCTTTTTTAGCTGTCTGCATACGGGGACTGCTTTCCCTCTCTTACAACTTTCAGAAAGTTATAAAACTAGATCAGTCTGGGACTGGAATCTGCAGTAGGGAATTCAGGTGTCCCATGGCATGGAATGGTTTGGGTTGGAAGGGGCCTTAAAGATCATCTCATGTGGGATGTTTATGAAGGGGATGAGCAGCTCCAGACCACCTGTGCTAAATGCATTTTAAGGAAACAGCAGAGAACACAGCCCAAACACAGGCAGTTAAAGGAATGCTTGTGGCCTGTTGTTGTCCCCATGATCCCCGCAAATATGAGCTGAAACAAGCAGGGATTGTAGGGAAATGGCCGTGAGGAGCACTGGAGCAGGTGCTCTGTGTGGAGCCCCATAAAGGAGCACAGCAGCCTCCTGGGTGCAGTGAAGGAGAACCACCTGCATCACCCCGCGTGTCCTTGCAGCAGGGAAATAAAATTAATCTCAGAGCCCCTCCCGTGTTCTGCAGTTCACTGTTTTCACTGGTGTGTTGCAGTAAGTAGTGGTCAGTGTCCCATTGCACTTGGGGCTTCTTGTTAAGGCTTTACCATTAATTTTCCATGTTAGTTCAATTTCTGTGATTTTTTTCAGTGGTTTTCCTAAACATAAGTGCCTGATTTCCTTGCATGCTGCTGAGCAATCCCAATTGGAATACAGGGGACTTGCAGCATGGCTGAAACTGTGGTCCATGATGTTATTTTATTATGAGTTCATCAAGGATTTTGCAGTTTGGTGGGGAACTGAGGTGTTTAGGGAGCCAGGCAAAGTCGTTTACTGCTTATTCCAATGTGAATAGGCAGGAATAGGCTTGGCCCATGCCTGTATCCCACATCCCAGCACCCATATGGATCCCACCTCTCTGACACCAAGCTCAGCATTCAGACACTCAAGGTGAGAGGCTGTGCACCCCAAATCCCCGTGGAATACGTTCTGGGGATGGAATGCGGTGTGGAACAAGGCTCCTGCGGTCTGTGGGGCAGCGTTTCCAGGAGGCTTTGCAGCTTGCAGGATAATTTTTGTTGTGGCTCTCCACTCAGTGCCCCAGGCTGCACTAAAGAGACAACCTCATTAAAAGAGAAATAGCGAGAGCGGAGCAGTGACTTTCTCGTGCCATCTAACTCACATTTTTGACATGATTGCTGGACCCTCCAAGTACTTAATTGATTGACTTAATTGATTTAGTGGCACTGGAGGCTACAGCATGGAAATAAAGGGGCAAGATGAGGATAAGGGGTGAAAAAATTTATGATAGGTGCCAAGCAGCCTGAGGGAAATTAGAAATGCTACAGATCTCAGAGGCAGCTAAATCAATTCAGTGTGATGTACAGGGAGCAACCTGGGGGAAGAGGAGAAACGGGATGGAATGGAGAAAAGGAGAGGAAATAATGGCTTGTGGGAGAGATCAAAGTTAAGGGGAAGAGGAAAGGCAGTAGGCTTGGTGCAGATGGGTATTTTGGACTTTTTAAGTTTAACACCAGGCAAAAACTTTGTAATATATGAAAAAAATATAATAATGACATTGTGTTTAGCCTGAAAAAAAAGAAATCATGCATCACAAGATTGTCTTGTTACCCAGTTTGAGACTTTATCTGTGCTTCTGTTTAAAATCTCCAATATTTGCAATGGTGACTAAAGTTACAGGAGACCTAAAATAATTTGGAGGCTGTGGATTTTGTTAACAACTGAAACTTAAATGTTAAATTACTTTCTAATCTCTGCAATATGTAATTGACTGTGTTGAACCATAATACAAATTAAGTCTTCTCTATAATTTGTTCTGTCGTGCTGCAGTGCTCCAAAACAATTCAGTACCTCACTTAAGGACTGGTAAATGGTTTGTAGCAGCTCTCAGCACAGATAGAGCAAAAACTTCAAATAGGATGTGATGGAATCCATCAGCACTGGCGTGCAGGGGTGTCAGAAACAGCCCTGAGTTGAGGAATGATTGTTTTGCTTGTGGCCACTAGAGACAGGACTCTGCTCTTGCTTTTTACAGTGGTGACTCTCTTGACTGCACCAGGAGCCCCTTTTCTGCTGTGCAGGAGCAAAGAGTCAGACACTCCTTAAACAATGTTTGGAATGGAGCACTGGAATGTGTGGAAGGGACACATCAGGTGAATAGGGGACTGTGAAAACACAGATGCAAGGGGGCGTTTGTATCTCCATTGAGTCCAGGTGTGTGCATGCGGCAGAGCACCTTACGTGTGTGTTCCTGCTCAGTGTCCCTCAAAGAAGGGAAAAGCTCCCCCCAAGCACTCCCTCCAGTAAAGCACATTAAACGGCAATGTTGCAGTCACCTTTGCGTAATTTATATTCCTGTTGGTACAGTGTGTAAAACATCATAACCATTGGAAATGTGGCGATTTTTGAGCAGTGAGTGTGGATTCCCAAACAAATCGCAGCGTCTCCATCTGTTGCCTTACCCCGTGGGTGAAACTCCTCCATGGTAGAACAATCTTCACATTTAATTCCACGAGGAAGGCTTCTGATCACAGTTTAATTTCAGCGCAAAAAAAGCTGCCTGACAATCAATAAAGCAATGTCAGAGAACTTTGATTTAATGGGAGCCAGAGATAACGTTCCTTGTCATATGCAGAATAGAGAGATGGGAACATTTCATTTCATTGTAACAGATAGCACGTAACTTGGTTTTCAGAGAAACCTAATAAATCAATATCCCTGTATTATCTAAGTAAGATCCCATCATTAATTTTAAACACTCAACATGTCGGGAGAGTCTGAAGTGCACCTTCAGAGCTCAGCCACGCTCTGCCTGCAGTCCCTGGCAGCACTTGGCTCTCCAGAGCAAGCAATCTTGATCTGGGGACGTTTAGAGCCATTTAGTGTGAAATGAAAATGAAACATGGCCAGTCCTTTGTTTTCTATGGAGCCATCCATCTCCTGCAGGCTCCTGTCCTTCCAGATCCCGCTCCCTGCCCTGCCCAAGTCCTGTCTCTCACCCTGCACACCCTCAGCCTTTCCCCTGCCACACTAAAACGTCCTCCCTGCTTCTCAATTTCAAAACTTTCCTGGGTTTTTTTAACTCTAAAAATAACTGGTTGTTTAGAGATTGCCTGGGCACCACGCTGGTTTTCAAAATGTGCTTTTCTCGAAGCCAGCAGGAATCTGGACCTCCGAAGAATTCTCTGTGAGGCGTTGCCTGTTCTCAGAAATAGCATTATCCCCAGATGATACCAGAGCAGGTCCATGTATCAGAAGGCAGAAATTGAAACTAATAGATTGTTTTAGATAAGATTTCTAAGGACATTATTCTAAGTGGAAATAATTCTCTATCACTTTGATAAGAAAATATTGTTTAGTCCAAAGTGAGAAAGATTTTGGCACTACAGGAGATGCTTGTAAGAGTCTCAGATTCATGTCCTGACTCTGGGCAGAGTTTTGCTCACACATTTACAACAAAATTAAGTCTTTCTATTATTACAGTTCACCACAGTGGGATTTTAAATAAAATGTGAACTTCTGCATTCAACATTGATTTCCAGTTGAGTAATTACATTCACATCCGTTTTCTGGGGAAAATAAATATTTGGAGTTCCGTTACTGCTTGAAGGGAAATCTCTCTCACTGTCTGGTGCTGATTTTTGTCTGGTACTGATTCCCAGAGATACTGGAGATCTCAGCTGTAGCTCTGCACGTCAGCCTGGCCTCAGTCACCCTGTGTGAAGCTACAGGTTTCTACAGCCCCTGCTTATTTATGTACCTGGAAATACTGATCCTGTGCCTGGGATGCTGTGTAGGTAGTAATTAGATAATATTAGAAATATAATTCATTATATTTCACTTAAAGATACCAAGGAAAATCTTCAATGGAAGCTTTTAGTCAACTTAGTAAAGTTTGGTTCGATTTTGTGAAAAGAAGAGGCTTAAAGGGTTCAGGTATTAATTGGTTTTCATATCAGAGTGTGTTGAGATCCCGGTAAAGTGGTGAAGGAGAACTTACGCGGCTTTTTAATCAGACATTCTGATGTATATTCTCTATTTTTGGTTTGGTTTTTTTTAGCTCCTCCAGCATCACCACGCAGTTCATGAAATTTCCTACATCGCCAAGGACATCACAGACCACCGAGCATTTGGATATGTGTGTGGGAAGGAGGGGAATCACAGATTCGTGGCAATAAAAACAGCCCAGGCAGTAAGTATCAAATCACTGTCGTTTTCTGCCGGGTAACTCAGCCGAGAAGCTGTTTGTGAGACGCTGTTCAAGAGGCCTTGCGTTGTTTATGGTTGTGCTAAACCGGTCACAAGCGTCTGTGTAGATCTTAAATAGGAAATTAATGAAACCAGCTGGGGCAAAAGGGAGTGTGTTTCATTATTCTCAGTTTTTATGATGTATTTTTTTATAATTAATTATTGTTTACCTTTCTAGCTAAGCTAGACTGGATGCAGACAAATTTGCTTGTGTTTCTATGCTCGTGGAAACCCACACTGTGTGTAGTCTGCTGTAATTCCAGTGGCTGAGAAACCACTAATAAATATGCCTTTATAGTCATCCATGTGCCTTTTATATTCATAATGCTTTTTATATTCATAACTGTAATTATCATTAATTTCCAAGCACAGTTAGTTCAGCAGGAATTAACCCAGGCCTGGGTGCTGAGATAGAAATTAATTCGATGTGAAGTTTAATTGTGGAGGTGCTCTGACTGCTCTCCCAGCAGGATTTGGGGTGAGGGGTATTTATTTTCCCCTACAGAAATTCTCCACCCTATTTTTGCTTCCACAGGCTGAACCCGTAATCCTGGACTTGCGAGACCTGTTTCAGCTCATCTACGAACTGAAACAGAGGGAAGAAATGGAAAAAAAGGCACAAAAGGACAAACAGTGTGAGCAGGCGGTATACCAGGTACACCCATGAGTTTAGGCTGCTGCCACCAAAAGTTTGGGGTTGGAGTTTTCCCCCAGGCTGCTCCAGAGAGGCTCTGAGCATCCTCAGCAGGGGGTTGGAGCAGTGTGAGCCCAGCAGCCACCCTGAGCCCAGACTGGGGTTAAACTGAGCTCAAGGCTGTCACTGGGGTGTGATGAGCCTGGTCAGCAGTGGAAATGATCCGCTCATTCCTGCTTAGGGTTTCCTCGGAGTCAGAAGGAAAACTTTAATGGAGGGTCAGTGTTGTAAGGCTGGGTTTAAGTGTTGTAAGTCAGGTTTAAAGTGTTGTAAGTCAGGGTTTAAGTGTTGTAAGTCAGGGTTTAAGTGTTGTAAGTCAGGGTTAAGTGTTGTAAGTCAGGTTTAAAGTGTTGTAAGCCAGGGTTTAAGTGTTGTAAGCCAGAGTTTAAGTGTCTCACACTTGAGGGGAGATTCAATATCCTTCTGACTGTGTGTGTTTGAATCGAGTCAAACAAGGTGCAGATTGTTAAAATCGGATGGAACCTGAATAAAGTTGCTTTGTACCATAATGTGACTTTATCTGTATCCTAAAGAAAGGAAACTATAAACTTACCTGCCCATGTTGCTTGTTCCTTTGCTGTCCTTTAATTTCTGAATACAGTTCTTTTACCTCTGCTGTTTATGTTCTTTGCTTTTACTGCCTGTCCTCTTACTTTGCTGTAGACAATTTTGGAAGAAGATGTAGAAGATCCTGTATACCAGGTAATTTCTGAAGCTGTGTGGCCTTGGAGTTTCAGAAATGGCTAGATACATGTTACCTTCAAACTCAGCCAAAACCCTGAACAAGATGTTTGAAATTTACTGAGAGAGGTCTTGTGAGAAACCTTTAAAACTCTCACAGAAGTAACATATTTAGAGAGTACACTGTAAGTAATAGCACAAGATATCTGTATAGAATAGAATATTTCAGTTGGAGTATAGAAATACTACATGAAATATGTCATAAATGTGGCTTAAAATGTGGCTTGTGCATCCAGATTTTAAGTTTCAAGATTTGCCATATTTTTTAATACAAACTCCAGCTGAAAAGGGAGCTACTCTCAGAATTAGGGAAGGGGACATCTTGTTCTGATAGTGATATGTTGATGTTTTGTTTTTGTCTTCTGTGGAGCCAGAATTTAATTCAGAGGGTGAATATTTGGAAAAAAAAACCAAACCAACAGTGGCATTGATATTGTAACACACTCTCTTGTTGGCATTTGGGCTATGATTTAATAACAGAGCTGAAATTTCAGTCTTGCTTCATCCAAGAAAAATGTCTGGGAGCAAAGATGATTATCAGAAATGTGTCAATATATTCATGTCCGATACCCCGCTGAGTGTGAAGAAGAAAAAGATGTAATTTCATTCTCATGTTTTTGTCCTGAAACAAAATATGTGGTAGTTTACTTCTTTTTTTCCCGGGGATTTTGTGTTCTTCCACTTAGGCTTATCCGTGGGAGGCACGCTGAAAGGAACCAATTCAGCCATTAGTGAATATTGAACAGTGCCTAAGGTGCAGCGAGAGAGATGATGAGAGTCAGGATGGCCTAAATTACTGTTCAGCTTTTATAATGTCAGGAGTTCTGTTCTGTACTCTGCACAATAAAGCAAGAACCTGGAAATGACAAAGTGTTGTGACAGCCTTTTGCCGTGTGGCCCGTTCCACGCACCCCAGCCTGCTCTCCCAGCTTGGATTTAGCGCTTTTATTCGCAGCTAATAAATATATGTGGAAATAATTGCCATTATGTAAAAGAGGCGAAACGCATGTTGCCTCCAGAAAATTAATACCGGGCCACAGGCAGCCTCCCTGGCGAGGAAGAATTAGGGAGTTGCTCTGATGATCATTAAGAGGAGATTTAGGCCTATTCATTGCCGGTTTATGAAATATGAAACAACCTTTCCTGGTGCTTCCCAGCAGCCCGGTTGTCCTGCTGCCAGCCTGTGCTTTGAACTTGTTTCTTTAATGCCTGCCTTTGTTTTGACGTGGAATTCCAAACGGCCTTTTTCCCTTCTGTTTCATCTCTGACTGTCCCTCTCTGGCGCTGCTGCCATAGTACATTGTGTTTGAGGCTGGACACGAGCCCATCCGTGAGCCTGAAACGGAGGAAAACATTTATCAGGTATAGAACCTCTCCCCCCGCTGTTCCCATTGCGACGGCCGCCGGCGTTTAATGAAAGTGCATTTCATACATAGCTCGCTTTTAGTTCTCATCCATCACCAAAACCTCTCGGCATTTCATCCCGGTGGCATTATCTGCCCAGTCACAATGTGGTTTTCCTGTTGTTTGTCATATCAGCTTCTGCAAATTTGTATTAACTTTATCGACTCACAAACTTTTGAGTACACCATATGAGGTGATAAATAGAGATTCTCTCTTCTTTTCTAGTTTTTAAAATTTTTTTACGCCTGTTCTGAGAAACGTGCTGAAGATGTTTTGTTGGCAGGCCATCCAAGCAATTCCTAGAAATTTCAGTGCTCCTGCTCTCGTCTAACCAAGGAAATAACTGAGCAAAACCTCAGAGCTCTCCAGGGATATCCCCCAGACCAGGGAAACTATTTCCAGAGTGCATATGTTATGTTAAAGCCCAAGCTCGCATTCTTCACGCTGACAAAAAGCTGCATTGAAAGCAATATAAAATAATCTTTTGTCGTTCAATTTGTCCTCAAGGGATCAGTACGAGGTTTATTAAAATATAATGGAATTCATTTTGTATCACGTACTAGAGGCAAATGTGGGGATAGACAGGGATCTTTGTGCACTGTGAGAAAATTGTGATTCGAGGAAATCGTTTAGTGTGGAGGGGAAGGAGTTTCAAGCAGTGATTAAGCATTTCATCCAGCTGGACTAGAGGTTGATCAGCTTATAAGAAAAGATTGTAAAGTAGGCAGGAGCAGGAATAGACCAAAAAGAAAAAAAACCAGAAAAATACTAAGTAATGAGAAAGTGTAGGAAGATAATAGAAAAAATGAGAGGCTAGTGTAGCTGTAAGCTGAAATAAAAAGGAGCTGAGTGGGAAAAATGCAAGTTAAACATTAGAAAATAACATCTTACAGATGCCATCAGAGGGTCATTAATAAGAGATTCATTTAATCTCTCCCTGCTGCTCCCCTGGCACCCCCACCACACAAAAACGCAGCTTTCTGTATCTCCCGACCAAGACACGCAGAGCTCTCAAGGTGAGAGTCTGCCTGAGGCTGAACATTTTCAGTGTTGAAAGTTTGACTGTTTTCAGCAAACGTTACAGAATTGCTACTCCGGTTGTCAGGTTTGTGCTAGAAACAAAAATCCCCTGAGAACTCCGTTTGGGGGGGAAAACTGTGATTGTTGTTCATCAAAGTGTGAAGCTTTTAGTGACACTTCACAGAAGTGTTGGTGGAAGGAAACAAAATGGGGCTGTTGCTCCCGGGGTTTGTAGATCTTCCAGCAAACACTGGAGGGTAGGGAAGGAGCTGAAACCGTTCTGAGGAATGGCCCAGAGAACTGGAGGACTTTGGGCAGTTTCTTTTCCTTAAAATGGCAATAGAAGATGATAAGCAGGTGGTGAGGCTGTGCCTCACCTCAAGGCACTGCTGTTGCTGTCCTCTCAGTCAGCTACTCTAGTTATCAGGTTTGTGCTAGAAAGAAAAATCCCACAAGAACTCCATTTGGGGGAAAAACACGGTGATTGTTGTTCATCAAAGTGCNGCTGTCCTCTCAGTCAGCAGGGAGCTGCTCAGGGCTTTGTGTGGCAGTGGGTGGCTGTGATGGAGTGTCCCTCCCCAGGGGTCACAGCAAACACCTGTGATTAATGTGCCACACTTGGGGTATTTACAGCCTGGCACTGTCCTCTGTGTTCACTGCAGGCCCTGCTGAGTGCAGCCGATGCTGACCTGGGCAGTGAGGAGGTTTTTTGGTGTCTCTGGAGTGAGTGATGGGTGCTGAGGTGTCCCACCTGCAGGCTGGCCCCTGGCCAGGAGCTTCCCAGCTCGCATGGGCTTCCTGAGCTCTTGGCTTCCACCACTCTGCCTTCCCACAGCTCAGGTTTCACACTCAGATCACTGATAAAATTGTTCCTCTTACAAGATCTTGGTAACCTCAGAACCATCAGGCTACTATTAAAAACAAAATCTTAAAAGATCCTTTATTTTTTGTATTTTTGGTTGATTGGTTGGTCTTCTGTTTTTTGGGATTTTTTCTAATTTGTTGCATATTTGTGGCAGCTTCTGTTATTTACTGCAAAGCCTTCCCCATAGCAGCCGTGGCTGAACATCTATCTGCTCAGTAGCCTCATGCAGCCTTGCTTCAGCCTCACCAAACCTTTCTGCTGGTGCTGCTCTGCCTTTTCATTCGCTGGTGTGCCACAAATCCACTTCTCCCTTGGTGGAAGAGATTCTCACCCCGTGGGGAGCTACAGATGAAAGAGTCATGCAGAAAGTGACAATTCCTACTTCTTTTTAGCATAATAGAGGTCACAACTCTCTTTTTAAACGTTCTTTCTCTGTCTGTCACCTTTCTTTGATACATTACCCCAAAGAGTGTCTGTGTCTGCTCTTCTAATATTATCTCTGTAAGTTGCTGTAATTTGTTAGGCAAGGGCTCAATCACCGAGCACACGCCAACCCTCAGATTGCTTAACAGCCTCTCCTCTCCTGCCTGGTGTTCTGGCGAGCTGGAGATGGGGTTTTGGGGGTGGTTTGATGCTGTGTAGCAGCGCTGGTCTCTGTGGAGAGGCAGGTTCTGCTCCCTGAGGAGCTGACAATCCGAGTTGGGGGGCTCAGGATTGTGGTGCTTTTATTGCTGCAGGATGCAAATCCCCCCAGATGGCTCCCAGCCTGTCACAGAGACAGAGCTGACAGCAGGAATAGGGCTGGGGCCTCTCACTGGTGCTGCTCATCAGAGGAAACGCAGCAGTTCCTTGCAGCCCCCCAGTGCAAGCAGAGATGCAAACAAAGGTGGTGGTGCACAGCGAGTAAAGACAGCAGGAGAGGCAGCCCCGAGCTGGGAGGGAGAAATGGCTTTCAGGGAAGTTTCTCTGTCTTCATCTGAGATGCAAGGAGCTTTTCTTTGAGTATAAACTGGAGTAGGAAAAGGGGGATTGATAGTGCAGGGAAATGCTCGTTCCACAGTCAGCTCTGGACAAATGTGCAAATTGGGACGATTTCACAGAAAGGTTGGGAGGAAGAAGAGGAGAATGGCTGAAAGGGGAACATTCCAGAGAAAACAGAAAAAAATGCACCCTAATGAGAATTTAGAAACAGTTTATCTTTCCATATTTCCCCTCCTTTTGTGAAGATTCAGCTTTCCAGTGGCTTCCTAAACAGACCCTTCCCTGGTTCCTGCTCTGTCACCTGCAGCTCTCTCTCTTCACAGGCTGTTGCTGCCATGACACTGAATTGTTCCAGTGTTACCAGTTTCACATATCTAATGTGATCTTGGCTTTAGTGGAAGTGGCCAGAGCAAACCAAGACAAGCAAATCATCCGCAGGATAGGGATAGAAGAATTTTTTGAAAAATTCATTCAGTTTCTTCGAGAGTTCTTGACAAACTTCTTGGATGTGCACTGAGTTAAAGACACCCAGTTTCTTGTGCAGGCTGCGGTGGGGTGAGAGAGCAGTAGGGACAACACTGCAGAGAGGTTTTAATGTATTACACAGAATATTATACAGAATAAGAAATGATAACACATCTCAATGAGTAATTAACATTTCAGCTTCCCCTAAACCAGTCCAATATCAGAACCTTAAGATATTTTTTTTTTCTTACAAAACAAAAAGGTGATAATTTTATCACTTTGCAATATCATCTCATGTTGACCTGTAAGGGTTCAGTGTTGTTTGAAATGTAACTTTTGTACCCTGAATGCCTTATTTGGTGGAGAAGCAGCACTGATGGGAGCAGATTGCTGCTCCTTTTGCTTTTGTCATTTACGATGGACACTTGGTGCTCCTAGGGAGGAAAGGAAATAGGATCACAAATTACAGATATGCAAACCAGTGGTCCTTGGTCAAGCACAGCCCAGTATTACATGAGCAGGTTCTGAATCCCCCAGGGGTAAATCACGACTGCTGGCTCAGCTAAAGGCTCACACAAAGTTCAAGTGCATCATCCCCTGTCCATCTCTCCTGTGTCAGACTTTAAGAGGCCTAAATTCTTTAATAAAATTGCAGCATTTTAACCAAATATCTCACAGAGCAGCCACAGGGCCCCATCACTGCAGTCTTAGGGTTTTTTTTAGATTATGAAATGAATTGGAAGGGAGAAATCCAACACCAGGTGTAACATGTCTGACCCTCACCTCAGTAACTCTGCTCGGTCTCTTCTTCTGGGGAGTGATGAACTCACCTGACCATAACTTCCATTGCACATCTCTACCCCCCAAGTTAAAGGAAAAAACAACCATTTAAATAGGAAGGAGCTCCAAGTACACCTGAACTTCATGTAACCAAAATCATCTGAGAATGGAAATCTCTTTTCTGAACACTGCTGGGCTGTAAAAAATCCAGAGAGGTGTTTTATTTCTTCAATATTTTCTCCATTAATGGTTCTACTTGGATAAGAATGGAGCCATCTTCAATTTCATCAGTATTTAAAAATCAGTATTAAATAAAACCCTGTGCATAAATACCAGCTGCTCTTTCCAGTTTTTCCTCCGAGCTGCTTTTGTAGTGACCTCAGTTTTCCTTTGCTGTTGCAGGTTCCTACCAGCCAAAAGAAGGAAGGTGTTTATGATGTGCCAAAAAGTCAACCTGTAAGTGTAAGTATCTTTCCTCCTTATGTCCAAAAAAATGTGGTTTTTAGCTTCTGTGATTTTTATTGTTGTCTGTAACATTTACATTCCTCATGGTGTGGCTTTGATCAGTGATGTGCTGTGGGCTGGTTGGGTTGTGATGTCACTTCTATCCATCTCATTCATTGGTTGAATCTCCTTTCTGTCTCTCCTGACTCATTTTTAGGCAGTTCAGCAGCTGTAAATGTGTTATTTGTGGTCAGGAGTGGACAGGGAGCCTTCTGCCTGCTTTAGAGGGGTTCCTCTGGTGCCCAGAGCTGTGCAGGCCTGATCACTCTGAGCAAGGATCAGCTGCGTTTTCTCCCTGGGGTTCTGCCAGGGCTGCACTTTGTGTATTTTGCTCCTCAGAGTCTGGTTTAGTAGGGCAGCGGCGGGGCAGGGTCTGAGCAGAGACTGAGACACCAGGAGTGTAAGAACTTGGTGACCTCTGCAGTGATTTTGTGCACCTGTAGTGTCTGTTCCTCTCAGGGGATTTCCTGCTGGATGCAGTGGGCTGATAGGTAAAGATTTTATAAGGAGCTCCAAATTCTAAAAAGAAAGGTTATTTTCATTGTAATTACTTCCCTGTCATT
>VYZT01060139.1:57127-82841 GCA_013400735.1 Pomatostomus ruficeps | reverse complement strand
TCTTTCTCTGGCTCAGCTCGTCCTGAAGGTTCAGCCCAGCTGAGCTGGGGGGTCTGGCAGCTCCTGGCAAGGGTCCTGCTGACTGTCTCCCCCAGAGATGGTCTGATTTTCTGGATGGGAAAAAAACCCAAGCTGAACAGTCCAAAAAGAAGGAAAAAAAGCAAAAAGTTGAAGTCCCAGAGAGAGGAGAAAAATCCCTTCTTTCCTAACTCATGGGCAGTAATATGTAAACTGTCCTCATGCCTTGCCCTAGTATCTCAAAAAAATTAAAACCAAACCATGCTGGAGGTTCCCTGTCTGCTGCCCTTTCTAGCTCAAGGTTACAGGACCTATTCCTGGGCATATGCAGATGATAGGGAAATACGCAGCATAAAATCACCCCAGGACAGGCATAAACACACTGCATTCCTGCCCAGAAGTCAGGATGGATGCTGCAGAATTGTAGGTGTTATTTAGTGGGTGAGTTATTGGTGGAGCTGCTCAGGGAGCATGGAGATTGGTTTGGAAAAAGTGTTGCGAAGTTGTTCAGGCCACCACTGGAGCCCCTTGCTGGTATAAAAATTCAGCTCGGAAGATTAAGGATGAATTGGTCATCCCACCAGGATGAATATTCAGCTTAAACCCAGAGTTTACATTACAGGAGTAATACCTAAATTACAGAATTGTAGTTTAGCTTGGGTTGGAAGGGATCTTAAAGACCACCTAGTTCCAACCCCCAAACATGCTGCATACTCTGACACAGCTCAGTGCTGGTTTCACCAAAACTGTGGGGAAAAAAAAAAAACTCTCCAACAACATTTTTAGTGTTAGAGACTCAAGGCATTACTTTATTCCTGGCCAGGATGGTGTGCTGGCCAGGATGTGCCCCAAAAATCATTTCATCCACACACAACCCGGGTCTGCAGAGAAAATCATTCCATGACACAGGGATTTTACCCGATTTTTCCCAAACTTTATACAGTCAAAACCCACAGAGATCCATTGGTTTCATGTTNTGATTTTTCCCAAACTTTATACAGTCAAAACCCACAGAGATCCATTGGTTCCATGTTCATTGGTTCCGAGTTACACAGTTCTTAGTATTTGGTTTCCTGTTGGTTACAGATCTTCTTTGCTTCTGATGCTGATCAGGTCTTCATTGCTTGGTTCTCTTATCAGTATTTTCCTGGACCAGGTGGCTCCCACTGTGCCAGGGGTGTTGTCTTGTGTTCATAGTTCGTTAAAGGCCCTTGCTGGCCCTTGCTGGTTGTTCTCTCTTGTGCATCTCCTGTGCTGCTCCCAGTCTGTAGAGATGTTCAGCTCATCCGGCCTCCACCCAGTTCATTCTGTGTTTGTGAAGACTGACTGAAGTAAAAAAAAAAATTTAAACTTGGTATATTTTGCAACACTGGGCTGTTCTGGGTTCTCACAGCCACGAGCTCTCCAGCAATCCTGGTGTTCTCCTGCCCTGCGTTGAGCTGAGCTGGGCTTGCATCGGCTCTGCAGCAGCAGAGCACAGCCAGGCAGGCACAGAATGCTGATTCCTGCTCTGGGAGCGCGTTCCTGCTTCCAGGCGTGTGCTGCAATAGAGGAGTGCTGGCATGAAGATGTTGATTTGCTGAAACCCATCAGTATCTCATTAAAGGGTCGGGATAAGCTCGTTTTTCCTCAGGGGAAAGCTGAGAGGGGCCCTCCAAACACGGTGGTGTTTAAAGGATGCTTTAACAATCTACAAGAGACAGAGAGAGGGGAAAGAGTGGAATTTGCAGGTAACTCCCGTGGTTTCCAAGGTAGGAGAAATCCTGACAAAAGGAGCCTTCCAAGCTGCATAAACAGTGGGGGAAATTCAACGTTGAGATGCAAAAATAATGTATAGTATCTTGAAATACTCAAATGTTTATTTTATACAGCTGGATGCAAAAATTCTACATTGTTTCAGCTCTAGTAGATCCCTGAATCATTATAAATAACTTAATGAAAGTGGTTATTGTGGAGGCAAGGTCATTGGAACAGAACTGTTAGTGTGCAATGAAAACCACAATAGAGAATAATAAAGAAAATTATACAAACCTGTGTAAATCAAAATGCCTTTTCACCTTGAATGCCGTGTGCAATTCCAGGCACCTAAACTCAAAAGGAGACACAGGAGAAATGGAATTGATTCTGTGATTTGTAGCAATAACTATTCAAAAATGAGATAATTCATCTTAGAGAGAAAAAAATTATCCACACCAATATAAATATTTATAAACAAAGAAGCTATATAGATGATGTAGCTGCAGAGATCTGTATAGCATTTTCTGAATTTTTTAAAATAAATAATATTCCCTGAAGTAGAAAGGCAACAATTTTTTAACAGGAAAGAGAAGTAATTTTTGCAGTCAAATAGTAATTAGCCTATGGACTGTATTGCTACATGATATTGTGGTGAGCATAAAAGCTTCAAGATGCTGTTTAATAGAAGGTGAAACCCTGGGATTCCTGAGGTTTGTATCCTAAATCACTCCTTTTTCCTGGCTTCATTGCCCCCTCTCCCACCTGCTGGATGAAGGAGGTGGCCTGTGTCCCTGCAGGACACTCACAGTGAGGAGTTAATGGGTATTTCTCTGAGGGATGAGATTAACATGTTAAAACCTTCCCTCTTTCTTCCTCCTTTCTAAAGGCTGGTGGAGCTTGACAGCTCGGAGACCTCTCTGGTTGAAACTGAGAAAAATGTTCAAAAGAGAAGGAGATAGAAAGGTTATCAGATCAAAAGAAGTGAGGATAAAAGAGTCCTGCTTGTCCCGAGAGAAATGTAATTTGCTCTAGGCTGGAGTTCAATTTTCATCCTGGAGCAGCTTCTGAGGAGACAGATCCCAGAATGCCCCCAGGTCTGGGGAATTGCAAAAGATTCTGGGAGTGTTTCCAGGCTTGGCTGAGCACTTCTGGACAGGGAGCTAGGAATCTGCCTCTGGTGAGGGTGGCTCTTCTCTTGCCCCCTGCCTGGCTCCAAAGGCAGCTAGAGGGGCAGGGCCAGAGGTGTCACCAAAACTGCGGGAAAAACAAAAACTCTCCAACAACATTTTTAGTGTTAGAGACTCAAGGCATTACTTTATTCCTGGCCAGGATGGTGTTCTGGCCAGAATGTGCCCCAAAAACCATTTCATCCACACACAGCCCGGGTGTGCAGAGAAAACCATTCCATGACACAGGGATTTTACCCGATTTTTCCCAAACTTTATACAGTTAAAACCCACAGAGATCCATTGGTTTCATGTTCATTGGTTCCGAGTTATGTAGTTCTGAGTATTCGGTTCCTACTGGTTACAGATCTTCTTTGCTTCTGATGTTAATTAGGTCTTGATTTCTTGGTTCTCTGATCAGTCCTTTTCCTGGACCAGGTGACTCCCGCTCTGCCAGGGGAATTATTTGGAGCTGATGTTCATTAATGGCCCTTGCTGGCCCTTGATGGTTGTTATCTTTTGTGTATCTCCTGTGCTGCTCCCAGTCTGGTGAGATGCTGAACTCATCAGGCCTTCACTGAGTTCATTCTGTGATTGTGAAGACTGACTGAAGTTATGAAATAAAAAAATTTTAAACTTGTTATATTTTCCAACTGAGGCAGAGGCAGAGGAGCAGTGGGTTTGCTGGGGCAGAGCCAGGGCTGAAGCCCAAATTTGACACAGCAGAACTCGAAAAAGTTGCAGAGCAGCTTGATCAGGAAATTTTGCCAATCTATTTCTGTTTGTTGGAGAGATCTTGCGTCAAGCAAGGCTTTTTACTTCCTCTCTAGCTGCAAGAGACACATTCTCTAGTAATTGTGGATATTTACTTTATACTCAGATAAGCCTTTTATTTTCTCTGACATTTTCCCTGAGGAATAAGGATGTCTTGTTTCTGATACTCCTTTTTCAGCTTGCAGCACTAAAGAGCAGATGCTGCTTCAAGAGAGTGAAGAGTGAGTACTTCCAACCCAACATCACCTGCCTGGGATCAAACAAAACTGTGTACAGAAATAAAATGTCTCCAAGAGACATTTTGTTGTCCCTACACATCTCTTTGGCACAGACACAGTTTGGAAAATAAAATACCTTCTGCCATCACACGCAGCTTGAGAGTCTTCAAAGTCGGGAAGTGCAATAAAAAGCAAAGTTTTCTGAGCTGTGCAGCACCTTGAGGAAAGAGCCCAGATTTTATCCCTCCTGTTGTTGCTGCTAGAGAGTAGCAGTGGCAGATTCAGTGGCACATTTTGATCTCTGCATCCTCAAAAACTTTTCCATTAGTGCTGCTGAAGCTTGCAGTGAAAAAAGTCAGGAGCTGAGGCTGCAAGGCCAGGCTGGAACTTTCTTGATCTGCCTTCACTGTTGGGAGCAAGTAACAGATCAGGTGCTTGAGTAAGTTTTGAGGAGGAGATGTTGCGGGGTTCCAGTGAGAACAGATTCCATGAAAAATCCCACTTGTTACCACTGAAAAAATCCGTGATAAATTTAAAGGTGTCTCTGCTCCTCCTGAGTATCTGCGCACTCTCTGCAAACTCCCGAGCCAGTCCTGTTGTGGGATGTACATCGAAAAACCCACAGAAATGAATGAGATTTACAGAGGTCAGGCCCATTTGCAACTTATTCAAGGGAGATTAAGTAGCAAAACTTTGAAGTGGGAGGTGCAGAAATGCATCCTTGAAATTCTAATTTTTTTTTCCTGTCGTTTTAGGAAATGTATGTGCGAGCCAAAGTATCTCGTTGTTCTTCTGATGTTTTTATCAGATCCATGCAAAATGCAGTTGGTTCCAGCCTTGAAATGCAAATTTGTCTTACACTGCTCTTGCTGCCAGTAGGAAGACTAAAAATACATATGTAATGATGTTCCTGGAACGTTTTCAAATGCCTTTAGATGATGATTCCAGGTTTTTTTTTTCCCTGCTATCCAAAATAGTGTTAATTTCGCAGGCTCATTTTGGCCAAAATGTATGGACTCATATTTAAATTAAAAATTCCTCTGAGGATAAAATAGCTCAGCTATTAGAAGAACTTTGCCAAGTAGGTAGGTCACCAAAATGGAGCCTGAAAAAAAAAATAAATTGGGTTTTGCCAATTTATTATGCATACATCTGGTTTTGTGATTTTCTTGTTACTTTCAACATTCTTTGCAGTATTAGAATCCCAAAACAGCCCACAAGCCTGGTAATTCAGGAAGGTTTCTAATTGAGGCTGGTCTATTTAATTTTGTTAATGGAGAAAAATGAGAGAAGTAACAGAAAAGATGCATAATCCTCATAACCAAAGGCAGTTGTTACAAAGGCTTCTGACGAATGCCAACAGCGATTTTTGAAAATGGGGACGTTTTAAGGCTGATGCCTAAAAATATGGCTTTAGGAAAGCACACATAAGTGACTATTTAAAGTGTCAGAGTCAGGGAAATTTTCCTGCTCAAACCATATTTTAAAACTGTCCCGAGTGGAGGCAGAATTAGCTTGATTTCAAGAGCCAACATAACATTTTTTAAAAAGCCTCCATAATCCTGTGCGTTTTTTAATGGGAACCAGGAGCACTCAGACCTCCTGAAAATCAGGCATTTCAGAGATTTTCATCCCATAAACCTAGAAGGGTAAGATGGGACATATTTGAGCCGGCGTCAAAGTCAAATTTTTAAATACAGATGCACTTTTGGGATCCATCGTGTTGAGCTCCAAGCACGCAGTGTGGATATTTCTGCTGGATTGGGTTGTCCACTTTGCCTCCAGGCAATGGGGAGAAGAGGAGATGAATCACCTCATCCTGGAGCAGTTGTCTAAACCCGGTCACATGAATCCTCCCCTCCAAGGGCACATTCCCCTCCCGGGAGTGTGGGATGGGTGTCGACACCGCAGATGTCTGAGATTTGAAGAGTTACATCTCGTCCCGGATACCGAAACCCAGGCACCATCCTGTGAACATTTTGCTTCAATCTTTCTCCTTCCCTCCCCCACTTTTAGCGTACGAGACAGCAACGTCCTGATAATGATTTCTTTTCCACGGGGCTCAGAGGTGGAAGAGATTTATGCCGCTTGGTAAATTTAACTTCATACCCGCTGCAATAAAGAAAGTGAAGGTGCACTTAAGAGTTATAAAAAAATCTTGGCTCTCAAACCATAAAATTTCCGCAATGTGGGTATTTCAGGTGTCTTATTGCTGAATGTGCTGGAAGCAGCCCGACTGGGCATTGATGGTAGGAAATCAGTATCAGGGGTGTAGTAAATCAATGTTTTGTCTGGACAGCAAGATGATGTGAAATATCACAAGCAATGATATCAGAGAGAGTTTTGAGAGATAACCACGCGCGAAATTCGGAGAAAGAGGCTTTAAGGTGAAGCTAATAAGAGATAATGCGGCTAAACTGGAGTGATTCGAGGTGAAATTCAATTCCCAGAAATTTCTTGGTGCTTTGGCGCGAGCTCACTTTGCTCTCGTGTCTGCAGCTCCTAAAGAGGCACGGCAGTATCAATCAGACTTAGAACGAAATGCAGCTTGATAATTAGCTGCAGGAAAGGGTTTGAAATGACACAGAGCATCAACAAAGAAAATAAATAACTGAAATGCTTGGCAAAATTACGTGCTCTTAATGAGAATCAACTTAGCTTCATCTAAAATTGCTGTAGAGACTTAAGGTCATTTCAGTCATCAGACAGTGATGATTTATTCCCTAGAAACTAATAGGCACACTCCAAACCTAAATAGAAATGAAGGATTTGCAGCATATTACGATATTCTGTATTGGCACTGAGCAAGAAGCCTTCCTGAATGAAAGCAAATGACTTTTTGTAGCTGTAGCATGGTAATTGCCTGAAGAACAACAACAAAAATCCCAACCAAAAAAAACCCCAGCAAGCTATTTCTGAAATACAATGCACCGACAAAATAAGAAATGGAATTGAATGAGAAAAATATATCTGCTGAGGACAAAATCAGACAGCAGGGAGAATTTATAGCCCTGTGCTAATTTCCTACGATCAGACACTGAGCTGGATGGAAGAATGACAGCAAAGAACCTTATCTAAGAGATGTGGCAGAAGTGATGGGTTTGAAAGATGACAATCTTCATCTGAGCTGATAACACAGATTCATATTCATAGAGCCAAATGTTAAACTTTCTGATAAAAGTGAAGTGTTTGCACTTAATATATTTAGAAATTAGAATCGGGAAGAGCTTCTCCTCCCACCTCATCCCCTGTAGCTTTCTGGAATAAACGAAATGGCTTTAGTGTGCTCGGGAGATCAGGTAAGTGCCTGCTGAGCCTGTTTGCTCATTTACTCCCATCACCGAGCTAAGAGCCTCGGAAATGTGTTTGTAAACAGTGACTTATGGGCTCCTGGGTTCTCTGTGCTGCAGGGTTATGCAAGTCACGTAGCCCTGTACATTTACTTTTGCAGGTTTTCAAACCAAACATGGCCAGGCAGGCTTTGGGGGGGATGGGGGGCTGCGCAGAGATGGGGTCAGCGTTTCACCGGCTGACAGTCTGCCCTTTAAAATATAGACTAGCAGGGAATGAATCAGCTTTACCAGCATTTCATCCTCAGCCTTTTACTTAGCTCCATAAATCTAATGTGGTCTGTTAGGCTTAAGCTCCTGAAAAGCTCAGGAATGCTGATGGGATGCCTGAGCTGCAGCTTTGGGGTCTCTTGGACTCTCTCTTGCTGTAAGTTCAGCCCAGGCAGCATCTTCAATATTCTCTGCCTTAATCTGTGGCAGTGTTCACCTGAAAGCTCCCAGCAGACCTAAAATCAGCGTAGTCAAAACTGAAATTTTATTCCTTTCCCTACCAAACATCCACTCACTCGAGTTCTTCAGACACAGGGAACTTGTGTGCTCCTCTCTGCCTCTCTGCTGGGTGGGTTTGGCTTCACTCTGGCTCATCCCTGAGCGCCCCTGGCACAGCCAGAGCTGAGCTGTGTACAACTCTGGGTGATACAATGACTTCAGGATTGAGGAAATCTCTTGTTCAGGTCATTCTCATCTCACACCCTCATTTGCTCTTTCCCCTGACAGCCTCTTCTTCATCCACGTAAATCCTTTTCAAATAGAGCTGAAATGACTCTTCCTGTAGTTCATCATTTAAGGGAATAAGGCACTTTTTCCCTTTTTTTTTTGCATTTCTTCATTGGAAATCTGCAGAGAATTCAGCACAAAACACTTGTGCACTTTCAGAGAGCCCCACAGCCTTTTCCATCCCTCCTGATGGACTCTTGGTTTTCTTATGCTTCCCAAACAAAGAATTTATGCGTATTGCATAAATGTTGTGGTTCAATCATTAAATATTGATGGCCAAAGCTGCAGGAAAAAAGTGTCTACTGCTTGTCTTAGGGATGTCAGAAGTGTTTGGCGAGACCATTTAACTCTGAAATATTTACTGTGTAAAATGAAAGCCCTGCTAGCAGTGTTGTGATGTGAGAATTGGATGTTAACATGCTTTTTATAGTAAAGAATTATAAATACAGCCACAAACAACAAAATTAGACACTGGCCTGATGCAACCTTATTTAGGTTATTATTAGTGTTACATCCCATCACCACGTCTATTAGGGCACAAAGAACTTCAGGACTGAGCAGGAGAGCAGGAGCAGAATTCACCTGCCTGCTGTCTTTCCCATAAATATAAATGATGAGATCAATTATACACGACCCAGACTCCTGCTGGCTCATTTCTCTCCTAGCAAGCAATCACAGAAGTTTCCAGAAGTTCAGTTCTTAAACTCCTCAGAAGCCAGAAGAACACATTATCTAATGGAGATTGCAGACCTCCAGCACGTGTGAAACCATGAATAAAATAAATTCCCTCACCTGAGATGGGTGATTACTTCTGCACTGACATATTGCTTAAAGCATCCTGCTGCCTTAATTGCAGACCAATCCTCACACTTAGAAGGATATCACACCGTTATTTTGCAATGTGAATATCACCATATATGTATTTTTCCCCCCGATTTGGAAGGAAAAAATACCTACTAAGTATTGCTTACTTCTGGTCTGCTGGTGTCATAATGGTGAGAGAAGGTAGGAAAGGGTGGGGAAAAAAACATTGGCTCCAGGTAAGATGAAGGCTGAGACTGGTGTGATCTGTTTGGCCATTGACTGGTTAAAAGACAGGAGTGCAGAGCCTCCTGGCAAGGCAGTGAAACAGATGGAAAGCTTTGCCCAAACTAGAGCTCCTCTCAGAGAGGGAAGTGCTGCAGGATCTGTGAGGAAAGAGATAGAAATGAATATTCCAGGAAACGGGCAAGATTTGGGCTGTGTCTCTGGCTGGTGCAGACTGGAGATCACGGAGCTCTGAATTGGGGTTTGGCGCTATTGCACTTCTCTTATCTCTGCATGGAGGGAAATGGTGGAGAAAAACCCAGTGTTGCCCCTGCCCAGGTGTGTGAGCAGCAAAGTGTCTGCAGAGATAAGGGGAAGGCAGGGGGGAGCAAAGAGAAGATATCCCGTGAGGTGTGGAGGATATGCAGCAAGGCAAACCAGGACACCACAGAATACTTTGCAAATTTATTCCCAGCCTTAAATAAAACATTTTCTGCTAAAAGAAACATTTCAAGGAGATAACCCAAAGCCAGAGTGGCTGCAAAGCAGTGAGATACCCACAGGGCAGCCCTTTAGAAATGTTGGGGTCACTTGGGCAAGGTAGGGCAGCTCTTTTTCACCCCTGCACTGGATGTGCAGCTAGCAGCCAGTTTTTGTGCTTCCACTGAATCCAGGGCATGCAGAAACATTCCCTCCCGGCCCATACAGCCTTTTATTGCTCCTGGGCTGCTAAAGGATTATCCGTAATTCAGGTGATTTGCGGAGAATTCCAGTAACAGTCTCTCGCTGAGCCCTGTGCAAGAGATAACGATGGAAATGTATTTCAGGCTGGAAAAAACTCCTCCTATCTCTTACCCAGTCAAAAGTAATTCCACAGCAGCGAGGCACTGTACTCTGAGATGGATTTTAATCTCCCTTACACAAGTTGAAATTACAGAAACTTCAGGTGAAATCAGCAGAGTTGCGGTAACATAAATCAAATCCTTTTCCAGCTTTGCATGTAGGGAGAGATATTTTCTTTTTTTTTTCCACATAAAGGAGGATTGAAAGGCAGAGTTCTCTTTCCCTACATATCTCTTCGCTGTATATACTGATGAATTTCAGGTAGAATGAGTTAAGACAGGGCCGTGCACAAAGGGGATCAAGTAATGTTGACAAGAAGTAGCTGGTGACAACAGCAGTTAATACCAAGGAGGCTGAGAGAGGATTTAGTGGTTATGGCACCGTTACACAGGCTACTGGAGATAAGGCCGTCAGCAAGGAGGCAGGAGGAACAGAGTCAGCAAAAGACAAAAGGGATGAAGGAGCAGCTTAGTCATTAGGAGAGCAAAAGCCCTCGGAGGTGTCTGCGCCCTGCACCGTGTGCGTGGCTGTCCTGGCGGTGCCAGGGGCTGTGTCACAGCGGTGCCAGGGGCTGTGTCACACTGGCAGAACAGAGCCCTTAGGGTGGGAAGGGAATTTATTTACCCTGTTCTGTACAGCCAGGCAGTTTCACAGCCCCATCACCAGCATTCTGCCCAGTTTGCTTGGCACCCTCACCTCAGTGCATCAGCTGGTGAGGGATTTGTCTCCTGACCAGCCTTGTGACTCTGCCACTCGCTTTCTACTCCTAATAACACACAGGAACTTTGCGCTGTAATTTACTCCTCCAGCCCGTGTCAGGAGGTTGCTTTTCATAAGGTCAGTGATATTTTCAAAGAGCAAAGCAACACTTTTTGCAGGATGTTGCTGCCACATCCCGAGCATGCTCCCAGATGCCACGGCCAGCCAGGTGACAAGGGGCTCAGAGCACTGATGCACTGACATGGAGCAGGAATAAAAAAGGATTTCTGTGTGCTTTTGAACTGCTTGGAGCACTCCTTCTGCCAACAGAGTCAAAGAACTGGAGACAATACACAGAGCACTGCGTTGAATGGGGATAAAAGAAGCACGGGTTCAATGCTTTCACCCAGCCGAGTGCATCCTGCTGCAGCTTCCCAAAAACACCCTGGTCCCATCACTCGGCAACTGCAGACAAAAGGTCTCTAAAGCCCTGGCCCTGCTGACCATCACACGCTCACAGAGGACAGGCTGCCAGCCCTGGGCATGTGTTCTGTGTTCTGCCCAGAGGATTGATAATGATCCTCTCTCTGATCCTCTCTCTTTTTAACCACCCAGAGACCGAGACCATGGTCCAAGACCCTCCCCCCCCCCACCCAGAGTCAGGTATTGATCCACAGTAAAGAGCAAAATTTTACTTTTTAATAAGGAAAAGCAGGTGGAGGCTGCAAAGCTGTGGCTTTTATCAGCAGGACATCTTTTTTCTTACTTAATTGTTTGTTTACATGTGAGCATTTAGGGAGTGCCACGAAAGAGGTGCTCATCCATGTGCACCAGCTGTCTTTTGGACACAGAATGATTAGAAAGATTTCACCTTGCAAAAACAAATACTCACCTCTTTTAACTGAGTAAGAGAGTTCTTTACCTTCATTACAAACAACTATTTTTCAGCATGGAGATTTCAAATGTACAACACCAAGAGTAACACAGAAAGGGGTTGAAAAGGCGACAATACCCCAGTTTAGCAGAGAGAGAGAGAGAAAGAGAGAGAGGGAGAGAAACAACCTTCATCTCCTTTTTGTCTCCCAGTTTTTAACGTGTGCCAACGGCCCCCAAATCTGTTCTGCCAGCTGGGCACCAACAAGCCAAATCAGGACACGTGGATTTCCAACAACAACCTTTGATCCTCAGCCACATCCCCTGTGTTGGTTGGGCTGTAACCCTCACTGTGGACATGCAGATTTTTAGGACTGTGGCCACAGTGACCACGGCGACCCTGGGGCTGTTTGCTACTGGCAACAAGCTGCAGAGCAGCCCCAGCAGAGCTGAGGCCCCTGGATGTGGTCAGTGTGATTGGTTCACACTTGGCACGGGGACCCCCTCAGCTCCGAGCAAAGCTGGGCCAGAGGAGCGGTGGGAGCTGCATCGCATTTAAATGAGAGCTTGAAAAGCACCCTGAGCTGCTCCGATGGCAAAGACATCTGCATCAACATCCTCAGCCCAGGACTAGAAATTCTCGTATCTCCAAGTGCCAGGGCACAGTTTTGAGTTCACCAATGACATGCACAAATCAAGACAATACAGCCTTGGCCACTGATCTGTAGAATCTGTTACCAAAAGGGGCCCAAAAAAAAAAAAAAACCACCTCAAGAAACCATTGAGCACAGATGACTTCAATGAGGCTGGCCCCATCTCCTGCAGCAAGTTCATTTCCCACAGAAAATAATTGACAGAGAATGACAGTTGCAACCCTTGTGTGTGAGAGCCAGCGACTGTCTCTGTATCTCAAAGCACATTTTTATGAGATTCTGGAAAGAAGCTGGTCTGGGATAATTGTTGCTGGAGACACTGAGAGGCACTGAAAGCACCAGCAGGCATTTCTGACTAAACCCAAGAAATTCTTAAAATGTAAAACACAGTGTGAAAGAGGAAAAAGAAAAGAGAAGAAAGGAAAAAAGAAACCCCGCTAACCTCCCCCAAACCCAAACTCTGCAGTTGTGAAGCCAAAGGAGCCCTCTGAAGACAGACAGTAAAGTCGACTCCCTGCAACGGAGAGTTCTTGCAATCAGAGAACACACAAGTGAGATTTTTTTATTTCTTTCCTCATGACCTGGAAAAAAAGTCTTTGATATTCTGGAGGGAATTAGGAAAAAAAAAAAATTGAAATTGAGTGAACTTCACTAACAGCCTTCCCCCCTTCCCTGCCCCTTGGCAATAGGATATTTTCCGACAGAATGCTCTCCCGTTTGAAAATGCTTTTTTGCCTGATATTACCTATTTTTCTGGAAGTTTTCTATCTCCTTTCCGAAGGCTTGTCTGTGTGATTTATTCTTATTTCTTAATGTCCAGAATTTTACCTTATAGACACCAACAAAATTAATTGTGTAGCCATGAAAGGGGCTTGGAAATGTGTGATGCTTGGGAGGGCCAACACATGCAGGAGATCTGTAGATGTATTTTAAAAGTAACAGTTGAGTCAGCATACTGATGGCTTAGTACTTGGCTAGAAAATTCAGGAGTAAGTACCCAACAGGAGGTCACTTGCCCCGGACACACCTCAGCCCTCAGATATTTTTTTTCTGCCTTCAAAAACTGCCAAAAAGGGGATATATCCATATCAACAAAACCCTTTGCCTTATCTTATGAAATACAGGCAGATTGAAAGCCTTTCCTCTGCAGCACTTAGCAAGTGTGGGGAGCACAGCAGCCCTTTTCCTACATGGGGATTAGTGTGGAATAGCAGACAGAAAATTTTCTTCTCTTTTTAATTATTCCTTCCATACTGTCACTTTTAAGGTCCCCTTTCATCCTCTGGCTGGGTAAAAGACACCCTGAGAGTGGGAATGCCTCACTCCACAGCATGTGAGGGGTTCCTCAGCACTGCCCTCCCCGTGGCAGATTTTTGGATAACACACAGAAACAATTCCAGCTGGCATCAGCTGCAAAAGTGGCTACGGCTTCCTATTAAAAAGTAATTGTTTCTCACTGCCATTAAAAAAAAAAAAAAAAAGGATTTTCATTTGATTTTTCATCTTTGCTCTGTACAGTTGAGACTCTTTTATGCACCTGTCAGTATAATAATGTTGCCTCAAGAATGAAATTTCCTCCAAGCATCTGTTTCAGCTGATTGAATATTCTCTTACTGTATCAGACGAGTCCATTGTCTGATGAATGCATGTGATTTAATTTTTGAACAACATGTCAGGGACTCCTCCAGCTTGTGTATGTAAATGCTTTACATCGATGAAAGAGCCATCATCTTTGCATCCTGATGGATCACTTTCAAGGGATGAGGCAGATAATTAATTTATGATATATATATATATTTGATTGAAAAAAGAAAAGGGCGATTTAACACAGAGAACAATTAAGAAGATGTGAAAAGTTTGCAGAATTAGGAGCACCGGCAATGCAGATTGGGTTTCCTCACAAAGAGCCTTTGTCAGGGACACATTGATATTCTAGGTAAGTCCAGACACTTCTGGGTTTTTTTGTTGTGGCTTTTTATTCATGGTTTACTTTAGGGTGTCTTTTTTCTTTCTTTCTTTTTTCTTTTTTTTTCTCTTTGGTTGTCTGAGGTCTTACAGTAGCTGCTCTGAGATGTGCAAATTACAGAGCTAAACACAAAATGAAGTGGAAATGGGAAATTAGTTTACTGTGCAGTACGGTCTGGCTGATGGATCGCTGCAGTTCACTTTCAGCTTGCTTTGAAAACAACGCTGCTTTAAAAGAAATCTCTGTGAGCTGACTTTCCTTTTCACTCTTCCAGAAAAGAAAAAAGATTAAAAAGGCTTGTTCTGAACTTGAATTGACTTGACATCATTACTCTGAGATAAAACCCAGGCTGAGACAGGGCAGTTTGGTGCTTTTGCCCAGGTTGCCACTGTAAATTGGAGCCTTCCTGAGGAGACAGCCCAGGCTGGTGCAGAGCACAGCAGGTTGCTGTGGCTACAGATAGAAAAAAACCCCCAAAACCAACTTTTCCAGGACCTTTCCGACAAATCGACGATGCCCAGCACTGGTGGGTTCAGCAAACCTGCTTCAAGCTGACATTTAAATATCAGTGACAGGCAGGAGAAGTGACATCAAAGCCCCACCAGGCCCAGATTATTTTGGCTCCAGCCTGTTTGCCTGCTCACCCCCAGCCCTTTAGTGGCAGTAGGGTCGGAATTTTGGGTAAGATTGTCCCGAAATGGCCAGAGCCAAAGCAGCCCCATCCTGGCTAAGCAGTTCAAGGGCCAAGGCACTGCCTGCTGCTACAGAAAATTAATTTATAAATTATTAATGTATTAATGCAAACCTGCTGCACGCCTGCCCCCAGTGAGCCCTTTCCCAACTGGACAAGCAATTCTGGCTCTCAAGGCTGTTTGACAAAGCTTTAGACCCATCCTGCCTGTCCATGAGGTGACACATTTACAGAGATATTAAAGAATATCCCGGCTGCAGCAAAAGCAGCTAATAACAGTTCCCTGGGCCCTTTCAAAAAGCGATTTTTTTTTAAACCACCACAAGTATCAGCATTCCAACATTGACCTTGAGCATTGTGGAATAACGCAAAGATTTCCTTTCAAGATTTAAGTACTGTGGACAGGTTATGGATTTGGGTTTTATTAAAACAATAGGGATTTTTCTCCATGTGCTGATTCATTCAGTTTTCTTTCTGGTTGCATAGAAGAGAAAATGCCAGAAACATTTACAGACCAGTTGCTGGGAAGACTCGAGGCAGGCTGAGGTTGCTGCGGAGAGTGCCAAGAGCCCTTTAGCCCCATGGTGAATAATCCTGTATACAAACAGAATAATAGAAACAGACTGGTTTGGGTTGGAAGGGACCTCAAAAACCATCTCATTCCAAACCCCTGACACGTGCAGGGACACCTCCTACCAGACCAATTTATTTGCTGAATGTCTATTTCCTCTATTTGTTGCTTGAATCAACATTTTTCAGGTGATTGCTTGACAAGCTTATCATTGATAACAACAGTGACAGCAGCACAAAGTCCTACACCGATAACTTCATCCTAGGTCACAGACATTTATCCAAACCCATTGCCCAAACCACACAATGCAACCTTCACCTCAAATCCCCGCTGGCCAAGGATGAAAAGGATGCTCAGGTTCTCGCTGATAAATTGTTCCTTCTAGAAATACTCACTAGTGCTGCTCTGGGAGGTCACAACCAAGCTCCTGGAAGATGGAACCAGGGAAATCAGGGAATGGTGGCAGATTGTTCCCACCAGGGGTATTTATGAGCTGACAAGGAGACCGCTGGCGGGGAGCGTGTACCCACAGGGGAGGTGAGGTAATGCAAGCAGAAGCATTAAGCTTCCGCCGGTCACGTTTTCATGGCTGATGGCACAAAATGCAATTAGAGGGAGAGAAATTAGATTTATTGAGTTCCCATCTATAAACACACAAGCCCGAGCTGCATTTTAAACCAGTGCACAGGGAGAGGCAAAGGAGCGAGTGGCTGCTTAATTTGAGAGACCAGCTCCTCAAGTCTTGGGCCAAGATAAGGAATCAAGGGCAGTTATCTCCGTGTGGAGGAGATTGAAGATCAGAGATGTCTTTTAAAATATTCATAGAATGCTTGAAGCGTTCCGTGGGTATCGATGGATATCAGCAGTCCTTGGGTGAGATTTCGTTCTGAGCTACAGACTCACTGAAGATTTTATATTCTCAGTGAGGGCCAGGAAGGGAGGACAGTTCTTCCTTTGTAGGTGAGACAATTTCTGCCTGAAATTGATGTTTTTCCTGCAAGTTTATTACATCATCCACTTCATTAAACACACAAGGACCCACCCAAACTTTTTAGCGTCCAGCACCTCTGTGACATCCAACTTTATTCTTCAGTTTTAAAAGGAAATAAATTGTTTAGATTTCATCTTACTCTATGATTTTGAGGAATTTGGGTCTCCAAGCTGGTAATCTGCAAAACTCTGCTGTGACCTCTGTCTGAGCTTCTAGGAGCTACAGTAATGATTCTATCTAACAATGACAAGGTAAAGTTTGATTTCTGTCTAAAATCATGTTCACGGAAAGAGTAATTTGGTTATAGTAATGCAATATCTAATTTAAACAGCTCTCTTTTCAAATAGTTGCCCTCATCATGTTTAAATAAATGCAAAAATTAAAACATAAATGTACGACCCCGTTAACATTTCTTTGTTCTTTAATGGCACAGAGGAAGAATCTCCCAAACCTTTGTCAATCCTCTGGTTGGTTTCCACTGGGAAATGAGATGATACAAGGTTATTTCAAATATGGTTTAAGTTATGTTGGGAATAATAGTTGTGAGGTTGTGTTGTCTGAAAGGGGAGGGAAGATAATTGCTTCAACCTCAAGTAGAAACCATTACACTGAGGGATTCTAAAGGAACTTGAACCACATAAGAGTTAAATGCTTGATTCCAGTGTGTTGTCTGTAAACGAAGTAAAAATGTAAAATATAACAGCAAAATGAAGAACAGTTTTACAATTCATTCATCTTACCTTGAGGTGGATAACCAAACCAGGAGCGTGGGTCCTACCAGGAGCCTCCACCTGTTTCCAGTGAGAGAGTTACTTAATGAAGTATGGCTTAATTAGCTGGTATCTGACGGCTGGCTGTGGGATAAATCCTTCCAAAGTGAAAATTTTGAAAAGCCAGACTGAAACCACATCACAAAGAATATTCTCATAGGCAGGAAGACTTGTATAAATCAGACTCTTTTTCCTCCTTCGCAGACATCATCACTCGCAAATCATCTTTAATGTGTGTTATAAAAATAATTAATGGCACAATTATAACTTATTTTTTCCCACAGTACTTCAGACACCTAATGTGTGTAGGCATGCTCAGAAAATCCCAGAAAGTGCCTGTTTGCATCAGGAGGAGCCTGGAGATCTTTGAAAATCTTATCCTGAGGGGATTTAAAAATGCTGCCCCGTTTTTAGCGGTTTTATATGAACTTTCCCGCTGTTACGTTCATCCCTTGCAATAACGAAATGCGGTGTGCTAGAACGAGGGAGAGCTTCTCTCCAGCTACGTCTGGAAGCTGCACAGCAGCATTTACAAATTGCTTTTCGACTGGAACGATTCAACAGCAGCGATTTGTTAACTCCAGAAATAGATGTACAAATCTGGTTTGTTAAAGACTGGCTTTGCCAAACAAATCAGCGTCTCGTAGAGTTGCAAGGAAGCTGAAGCTTGGACTACTTCTGCAACAAGAAGAGGCTGCTGGTAAATCCCATAGCATTGCTTTTGTCTTTAAATAAACGATGGTGTGGATTCAACATAAAAGCAGACGTCGAGCATGTTGTCTGATAATTTGGCTTGGGTTCTAATCAACAGCGTTTACTCAAGTGAAACATGGTGATAAATACTCTGAATCAGAGGCACATTGTGATGTGCTGCGAAATCCTCTGTGTTAAATTGGCTTTTTCCCCTCCTGACTGAAACTCTTTCATTGTTTGAACAGAGACAACAGAAAACAATTTCTTCAAGGAACCTTGTAAATCAAACTCTGGATGTATCAAAGCCTATTCAATGAGCCTGGAGCTTCTGTAACATGACTTTCAGAAAGAGAATTATTTAAAGAAGATTTGCATTGAAAGCCCTGGGTTCGATTTTGGGGTGGTTTTTTTTTTTTTTACTTATGTCTCCAATAAACTTGCATCCTTACGATTTTCATTATAATTTTTCCTAATTTCATTTATGCAAGTGAGAATTGGGAATGCCAGCATGAAGTCACAGAAAAGTGTGAAGGAAAGAAGTCTTTGCATGGTTTGTTTAGACTTTTTTTCATTGTTGCAGTGAATATTTAGAAGACTCATTTCAGCACTGCTGCATTTTGTTGTTTGGGCCTCTGGGCAAACCAGCCTTCCTTCCTTGCCACTGTCCTTTCCTTTGCTTTCCTTCCTGCCCCCTCAGCCCCGTTAAATCCTGTAAATGCATAAGAAACAAACGCTTCTCCCAGCAGAGCAGCAGGAACACAAATCCTGCTGGACACCCTTCCCCAGGCAGGCAGAACCCTCCAAATCACCCAAGGATCCCAAGGAAAGATGAGGCCCTGGTGAAAGTGCCCGGGGGTCGCTGGGGCTGCTGTTCTGCTCAGCTCTGCGGGCAGCAAACCACAAAATTCAGAAGCGCTCCCTTCTTCTGTGACATTTATGAGCAGATTTTCCAGCTTGGTTTGCGGCCTCATGCCCAATGTCCCGAGGAGAATCGAAGCCTTTGAAGTCATTTTTCTTGATGGTTTTCACTCCAGTCCATATGTTGGAGATCCCTGGAGGCGCTGAGCCTGCCCAAAGGATGTATCAGGATGAAGACAAAACCTTGGCCAGGGGAATTTGGGCTTATTTTGTTTCCTAAATGGTAGCTGAGGTCTTTGGAAAACCTTGTCTTGAATCTCAATTCTCCATCACAGATGGAAAATTATCTTTTCCTCTACTTTTTGTACACCCTGTTTGCTTAAACTCCTTAAGGATGGTCTTTCGTGAGGCACAATGGGACCTTGATCCTGGTAAAGTTCATGGATTCTTCAATAATTCAGACAGTGCAGAATCACCTCAGTTCCCACAAATGAGTATCGTGCACATAATGTATTGATTTTTTCCCACTTAGTGAGTTTCCCCTTTCTTTTCTCCCTTTTCCTCTGATCTTTCTGATAGATAAAGGAGATACAGATTTATGAGGTCAGAGGCCTAAGAGAGAAAGAGCAATTTAACTGCAACAGTAAAAGAAAGAAATCTGAGCAAAAAATATCAATCTGCAAAGGAAAAAAATTGAAAAGATAAATAAGAAGCTGAAGAAATATCATATTTAAAAGAAAATTCTCCTTTAAAGGAGATGAAAGATGAAAGGCAAATGATCTTTAACATCAAAAAGCACTACCCAAATGGAAGTTCAACGTGATTTTGTTCTAAAGTAGTAAAGGGGAGAAACAATTAGACTTAATATGAAAGATGGAGAGAGAGCTGGAGGGAATTCTAACTCAACAGAAAACAGTGCTGGGAAGCAGAAATGCAAAGCAAGTAGAAACTAAGAGGAAAGGGAGGGCATTTGTAGGCTCAGAAGCTCACACAGCAGAATATTATTTCCAAGAGACACATCTCGAGTTCCTTGAAGCTTGATGGAAATACCTGGTATGGAAGTTTCAGCTGTTTCCTTATGTATCTGCTCTGTGATTTTAACACATTTTGTCCCCCCATTCGTCACCAAAACGATGGAACCTCGTGGTCCATTCCTGACCAAGGAAATCCAGGCAGCAACATCTGTGCAGGAGATGCATTTTGACAGCAGAGTTCATTGTAGTGGTGACCCCGCAGGAGCAGCTGCTTGGCAATAGAATAAAATCCATTTCAAAATGCCAGCCTGGAAGAGCAGCTGAAGGAAAGCTGGGCACCCTCTCCTGAAATAGAGGCCAGAGGTAGCTGGGTACATTTAATTCTTCGAATATGAAATGAGGAATCCTGTTCAGCGACCTTCTCAACTAAACTTGTGAATGGCAGAATGCACAGATGTAAAATAAATGCATTGTAGCCACCCTTCCTACACAGAAAAATGTAAGAATTTGGTGTGCATATAATTCAAAGCAATTTTCAAGACAATTTTCTATCTCTGTTATCGTTCTCAGTATGAGTAGGTGTCCCAGCAGTGGGTAAATCATAATCCTTACCTTTCTGGGGGAAAGAAAAAAATTCCAATTTTCTTTTGTAAAATGTTTGCTAAAGACCTTGATTTATTATCATGTAGATATGGAAAGTGAAGACCTGCCTGTAACCTGTGAAGCGCAGAAAATGAATGTTAAAGAATGCATGATGGGTCCTAGTTAGGATGAAATATTAATAATGTGAGTAGGGCTGTGTGGATATCGCAAGCCAGCTGCTGTCTAATTAGAGCACATTGTCTCCTAGCAGAGTTATAATACAAATATTTCCCCTGCATATCCCCAAACTCTCAGCTTCCCACCCCCGAAGTGCCTGTGAAAATTCAGCATATATTGTTGATTTGACTTTTTGAAAAAAAAACAACAAAAGTCCTTTCTTTTCTTTAATTCCGTGGTGAAGGTGAGCCCTCATGGGAATTCAAAATACAACTTTCAGAGTTCCTTTTTTTTTTGTTTTTCCTCTGCTACATGAGGTGGTTGAAAGTAGTGTTGAAATGTAGAAGGTAATGGGGTGGGTTTTTTTAGAATTGGCATCTTTCTAAGCATCCAACTTACTGAATGCAGAACCACCGGGCATGTTAAGTTTTCTAGGAAATTTGTCCCAGGACCTGGGTCTTGCAGGTTGGTTTAAATGTTTGGAATTTGGGCAGATGTCTTGTCAGGTTCAAAACCATCTCAAATTTCATTTGACTCACACAAGCCCTCCTCTCATGATTATTTATTGGGATATTATAACAATTTTAGATCTTTCAGGAAGAAATTCTTCCCTGTGAGGGTGGGGAGGCCCTGGCACAGGGTGCCCAGAGAAGCTGTGGCTGCCCCTGGATCCCTGAGAGTGTCCGAGGCCAGGCTGGACAGGGCTTGGAGCAGCCTGGGACAGTGGAAGGTGTCCCTGCCCATGGCAGGGGTGGCACTGGATGAGCTGTCACCTGAGGATGCCCATTTCTCTGAACAGGAGTGTACAGGTGAGAAGACTTCTTTCTAATCTTCTCAATTAGATGAAAAGTTGGACAGAATCTGTCCTTCAGGGTAAATAACTGAAAGCTCAGAACTAACCCCGGGGCATGGGACTGTGTCTAAAAAGAGTTTGTGAAAAGAGAAGGGTCTGAGCACCTAAAGCTCACACTTTTAACTGACAACAATTGGGGTTTAACAGCCATGAGCCAGGCTCAAAGATGCAGCAAACCTGGCTGATAAATAATCTCTTAAAACTGGACATTTGCTTTCTTGCCCTACAGTTGCATTTGGGTTACATTTGCAAGTTCTCCTCATCAGAGTACGTTGTCATTTCCTCAATTCCACATTTGCCTTGGTTTCATCTGCTGGTATCAATGTCAGCACCTCAGCGGTGTGATGCTGCACAGGGCACTGTGGGACCCAGGAGGACACAAAGCTTTGTCACTCTAAAATCATCATCACTGCAGTCAAGGCTTCCTGCACATCTGCCAGTGCACACCTTGCATCAGAGATTTTTCAGAAGGTCATTTTCCTGTCACCACCTCACCGGAGCATTTCACACAGCACTGCCTTCTCCTTCACGAGCTATGGTAGGGAATGCTCAGGCCTTGCCAGATGGCCACTACTTCAGGATCTGGAATATTTAGGTGATCATTCCTCAGTTAATTCCTTGTTTCTGTCAGGTCTTTCCAACCACCCCTGTCAGAGAATCCCTTTCTCCCTCTTCGATGGTAGCATTCAATCAATTTAAAACAAGAAACTAGACTCCAGCTTCACTACAAAGCCTGAGTGTACGTAATAATAAATCACAAGCATATTTTGGTTTGCATCTTCCATCTAAGGATGCAAAGAATTTCACAGGAAATCTCGTGTTTGAAGCGACACTCATGAAAGTGTTAACTTGAAAAAGGCAGCCTTAAAAAAGGAACTGCCTGGGATTTGCCTATGATGAATGTAGGGCAAGATGAGCCATTGAGATTTCACAGTGTTTCTCGCATGATCTATTAAACGTGGTTGTCATGTCCCATCTGACACGATCTCGTTTCTGGCTGACTTTGTTGGTGATAGTCGGGGCTCCTCACATAATTGAAGTCAGACTCAGCCCCTGGCACTGACTGTGCCTTCTAGGAAAGCACCAGGCTTTGATTGAAGACCCGACATGAATCACAGCCTGCTCTCAGCAGGGCAGGATTTTGTCAGATGAACGAAGAATTTCCATTTAACAAGCTCAGATTATTAGGTTAAATTTTTTTGTGTAAGAAATAAACCAAAACACTCACAGATGATCAGCTGAGGTGTGTGGCATGGAGCACTCCGACCCCAGATCTTGCCCAGAGTGTCCCAAACCTTTTTGCACTTACAGGAAAACGCGCGAATATCTGGAGTTCAGTTTTGATTTCTCATGGTCACGGAATCTCTGATTTCTATGATGACAAGTGACAGCTGAGCTCACTTGTTATCCATGCTGTCCATGGGAACAATTTACAGCCAAATGTGTGGCTTTGCTCATTAGCACCCCAGGCATGAGAGTCATCCCGCTCATTATCATCCTGACAAGGGTGTTTGAACAGGTGTCTCCTCCAAAGGGACATGACCAATCTCCATCCCTTATCCGTACAAAATTCATTAGAAATTTTTTTTTCATTCAGTGTTGCATTTACCTTTTGCCATGAACCAGCAGGTTTTAATCCTTGCTTTCCTACAGCTCTTTATCTTCTGCAGTCTGGAGTGGAGTACATGCCTGTCTGATCGAGCAGGAGCTGGTCTCTCTAGTGAGCTGGAAGGAATATGGCTAAATCAGAATTCAGCTGAAAAATACGACTTCCTAGAGCTATCGCAACACTGCGCTGATTTTTTGTATTGCTGGGAAGACCTAAGGTGTTATTTTGTTTCAGTGCTGCTTTGTTTTGTATAAGATGGAGCAGACAACTCTTTCCTTGCTACCTCTGCTCAGATGTGCCTTCCATCTTCCTAGAAGGTGTCATGTTAACTGTATTTGTTCTACTAAGATTGTGAATTTTCCAGGACATGAGCTGCTCCAGGTGATGACCCATTTTTGGCAGAAATCCTTTTTTGTCTAGACTCTAGGTGATGAAGTTCCTGATGTTGGCAGTTCAGCAAATGCCCACAGTCAAATGGTCTGAGCTGGGGTTGTTGGGGAACCTTTTTTGCCTGCTTTGGGGTACTTTAGCCATTTATCTGGAGTGTGGTCCAGGGGACCAAAAATCAGAGCCTGAGTTCCCACACGAACAGACTGTGGTAGGGACTGGGCAATCATTCAGTCTGCAGGGCTGAGTTACTGACGCTGAAGCACACCCAGAACAGTTTGAAGGACACAGCAGTGGATGGAGAAACTAATCTGAAACTGATCTCACTGCCCAGCCCCACTTCGTTCCAGGATATTGTTCCTCCCCAAAAAACAGGTTCCTAACAGAATTTTGGAGTTGAGTGTGGGAAGGAGGAAGGGTTGGAGGGAAGGTATTTTAAGATTTGGCTTTATATCTCATTACCCCACTCTGATTTGATTGGCAAGATATGAAACCACTCTCCCCAGGTAGATTTTCTCTCTCCTGTCCAGCTGAGGAGGGGAGTGAGAGAGTGGCCTTGGTGGGCACCTGACATCCAACCAGGGTCAAGCTGTCACAGGGAAATAAAATACTGGAATAAGAAAGCTCAGGTTACAGATTCACTTGTGTCTCTTTTCCCTTCCCCACTCTCAGAAGAGTCTGTGCTCCTGGAGTGTCTTTTGTGTGTTCATCCACTTAACCCCAGGATTTTGGGGTTTAATTTCATTTTTCAAAATTTGTGATTTTACTTAGCAGTATGACAAACCACTGCCCCTGTGGAATTTGCCTCTTTCCAGTGCTACTAAGGTGGGAGAAGTTACAGCTCAAGCACACAGTTTATGATGGGAAAAAATAAAAAGCTGAACTTGCTGAGCCACGTGGGAGAAATGGGCTTTAATAAGGGCATAGACTCGAGTCTGCCAATTCCCTGCTTGAATTTCTCTCAATGTCAGCAAAGCACATTTGTGTTGAACTTTTTCAATTGCCTCGAGTTCAGCCCGGGATTAGCTTTGCACTAATCTTCAAAATTGGGAATGACCTTAACATTTCCTGCTAGGTGAGCTCAGACACAAATACGGGAAGCGTCTGAATGTCATAAATTACCTCCTCTCTCCTCTGTGTGTGTGTGTGCTCATAAAAGTAAATAAACAAGTCCTTCTGTTTTGTCCTTCTAAAGAGCCTGTGGAAGCTGTTTTCAGCGCTAGGCTGACAATGTGAGGGTTTAATATCCTACAGAGGCAATCAAACTTTGCCTGGTTTTAAATCCCCCCTCCCCCTTCTCAGCTTCCTCTTCTCACTTCACGTTGAATCCGAGTGAACAACACATTTCTGTCCTCTGCATTCGATTGTGTGTGCGGTGAATTTGGAAGCAGGAGAATATAAAATACATGAAGACTGAACACAGAATTCAGTCAGGCTTTCCATGGCCTAAAATAAGCCAAGCAGCTGGTTACTGAACACCACAACCATGCCTTGGCCTTGCATGAGCCGACAAACTGGTTCCCAAAAGTGGGAATCTATTAATGCACAAAAACCTCAATAAAAGGTTATGGCCCTTATCCTGACCCTTTCAGACCTAGCACTACCACGCCTTCCACTGCAGGGCTCTGCAAAAATTTTACTATTAAATTGAAAACCCAACAGCTGTCTATTACCAGTTCTAGAGCAGTTCCAAAGGTGCAAGGAATATATCTGATAAGTCAAATAACCTGAGAATCAGTGTCAAATTCCCCGGTGTATATCAAAATATGCTTAATTTCCACTTGTGCCCAAAAGCATTTAATCATGTGCTTAGCTCTGAGTCCCATCAAAGGCAATTACCGTGAGGAGACAACCATTTGATATTTCTGTATTCAGCCCATCTACAGATTTGATATTAAGGTAAGTGCTTGCTTAACATTTTCAGGAGCACTCCAATATCAGCAAATTCTGAATGCAAATATATTTGATGGACACAGATATTTGGTTTACTCAGTTGCAAGCTGGTTAGACAAAACAGTTCATGTCAACTTGTATTAAAATATGTCCAACGTATATTAAAGTCTTCTCAGATAACTGCAGTCATTTATAAAATGTCAGCTTAGTCAAAGCAAGCACTAAGTCAGCTGTGGGCAACAACCTGTAAGGAAAATGATGGAACAAATGACTGTTGAAGGTAAATCTATCTAGATTCAATGAAGTAATGTTGATTTAAAACTGTTACAGTGAAATAACCTGTTCATCTAAACAAGTTTAATGAAAAAGAAAATATTGCAACAGTTGTATCTTACAGTGAAAAAAAATTACAAATCAGGGATAGTCCGAAGAGAACTACAGGCAAATTAGGAGTGAGTCGTGAGCTGGATCCATCCTTGGCTGCATGTTGAGGTCAAGGGCTTTCCAAGGAAAGTTTCTCACATGGAATTGCGTGTGCTTGGTCCTACTGCCATATCCAACACCTTTCCAGGTTCACAGAGGGGCTGGGGAAGGGGCTGGAGGTACCAGTCTGGTGAGGAGCAGC
>VYZT01060139.1:27001-57088 GCA_013400735.1 Pomatostomus ruficeps | reverse complement strand
GGGGGGGGGGGGGGGGGGCTCAGCCTGGAGAAAATGGGGCTGAAGGGAGATATTATCAATTTCTAGAATTCCCTGAAAGGAGAGTGGAGCCAATTGGGGGTCAGACTCTTCTCCCAAGGGACAAGGGAAATGGCCCCAAGTTGTGCCAGGGAAGGTTTAGGCTGGATATTGAGGAAAAGTCCTTCACCCAGAGGGCTGTCCAGCTCTGGCACAGATTGTCCAAAGGGAAGGTTTAGGCTGGATATTGAGGAAAAGTCCTTCACCCAGAGGGCTGTCCAGCTCTGGCACAGATTGTCCAAGGCAGTGCTGGAGTCCCTGTCCCTGGAGGGATTCAAAAGCCATGTGGATGTGGCACCTGGAGACATAGTTTAGTGCTGGGGGAATGGCTCCAAAATAAGGTCTTTTTCAGTACAAATTATTCTATTATTCTAATTCCTTACTATTTGTCTAAACACCATGAAGCTGCAGCTGCAGAGGAGGATTCTCCTGTGTTGGGTACTGTGGAAACACATCCTGAAAAGGAAGATCTTCCCTGAAGAATTTAAATTTATAAAGGGATGAAAAACAAATGAATACAATTTCCCTGGGAAACAGAGGGAAAGGAAGGGATAGAAATGTTCAGTATGACAGGACACAGCCTCAAGAGGACTCCTGAATTCTCAGAGCACAGAAACACATCTAGGAACACATTTCCCTGTCACAGTTACATTTGCCCTGACAGCATCCTGCCTTCCTGTCTGTCTGAAGGGTAGGAAAACATAACCTGTGGAGCATCCCTGTACCTCTTTTCCAGCTGCTCATGGAGCTTAGCTTAAACCAGGTGCTGGGCATGCCTAAACACACCTAAGACAGCTAAAGCCAGGAAAGATGAATCCCAAGTGATGGGAATCTGAATGAGAGTTTTACATCAAAGTCAAGTAGAAAAGGCTGGTATTCTGTTTGTTTTTATTTTAAGGTGTGTTAAGAAAACTTTTCCCTGCCCTCAGCCATGATCCCTTGCCGGAAGGACAACAGGAGCTGTCTGAATTCACGGATGAGCACAGGAATGGCTAAAGAGAATGAAGATAGCCCAAAGGGATCACAGGCAAGGATTAGAAACTCAGCTCTGACCTTGCTGAGCTCGGTACATAATCACAGGGAAGATGATGTGAGTTTGCCTGGAGGGAGACTGGAGTAGAGAGATCAATCTCTGAGCTTCCTGCTTAGAAAGGATGAACATTTTTCCCAAGATTTACCTACAGGTGATTGACAGATCAAGATCAAGAAGGACCAAGGAAAATGGCCTTGTAAAATACAGGAAATATTTACCAGATGGGAGGAGGAGGAGAAGGGTGGAAACAAAAGTCTGAACTCGTTTCCTGATTCTGGGCTTGCTTGAGGACACCATGGCTACATTTAAACTTACTCTGGTGTAATCCATTGTTGTCATTGTGGAGGGGTTCAGAGGTGCTCTAATGCAGCTTCCAGAGGCAGATATTGGAAGGACTTCCTGGAAATTCAGATGTTTTCCAAATATTATCATCCTTGCTCTTTGAAAGTAGAAGATGCTCAGATTAAGGACATGTTCATCCTTGAGCGAAGTGTTTGCCTCTCCACTGCTAAATTAAAAGGGGAGGAAAAATAAATTCTGCAGACCTGAACTGCCTTGGTAGGTTTGACATGGGGTCACCTAAGGGTGTTTTAGAACACAAAACCTGCTGAGGTGGCTTTGGGGAATTTTACAAGGTGGAAAGGAAGTTCACAGGTTCTCCACACAATGTCCCAGGAGCAGCTCCATTCCTCCACCACTCCCAGGCAAACCCTTGCTGACGAAAGGACACCAAGGAACACGTTAGTGATGAAGCAGCTTGGGCAGTCATGGATTGGCACTTCAACCAAATTCCCTGCTGTATTTGATGCCAAACAGGACAGGAACTCCCTGGTTTTCCTTGCTCTGCTGACTCAGTGTTCCTGTGCATCTCAACAGCCTTGTTGACTGGAGGTGGGATCCAGACATGATTCTCCTCCTGCTTTGTGCAGGGCCACATCCTTCATTCATTGGTCTGCTCATATAATTTTCCCCCAAGGAACAAGAAGAGCAAAATCCTCTCACATAAAAAACTTAAAAGAAAAAAATCAACAACCCAGAAGTTGTGTAAATCAGGTTCTTCAGTGAGAGTCACATCTTTCTTCTGATCCATCCCACCCACCTAAAGGCATTTAACTGAGAGGACTGTACTAAGACTGAAGTGATCTTAGGTTTTCTCCATAGTCAAAAGAAGGAAGCAAAAGAAATTAATTGTTTAAAAAGTTTAAATTCACCCTCTGAGAAATTTTTCCATTAAATATTTTTGGTTAAGTGTTTAGTCAAACTGTAATACAATATGTAATATCAAAAGAATGACATTTTTGCCTATTCCGTCAGTGATTGCTATTCTCCAGTTATTAATCAACACCACTTATAAAATATTGATTGTCAAATGACTGCAATGTTAGGATAGAAAACTACCAATCCATGAGGCAAAACTTAATGGCTGTCAGAAGTAGGGAACAGAAATTGTTTTCTGCATTCACAACCACTGCTAACCTAAAAACAAGCAAAGAGCATCTTTGCTACAGGGGAGGTGTTGAATAAATGCTGGAAAAGAGAGTAAACATCTCCTGCAGAGAGAGAACAAAATGTTCATTTAGCTGTAGGTCATGGGACAGGAGTGAAAACTTAAGTAAAGGCAATAATAGCACAACTAATGCATTTGTAATAAAGGGTGAATCAATATTAGCAGAGGTTGTTTGCAGAAGAGTTGGATTTTACTGTTGCAGAAAACATTAGAAAGGGGGGGAAAAATCACAGCAAATACAGAGAACAAAGAGGAACACAAATGAGTGAGAAAAAGGGTTGTATCTGGTAATGTGGGCAAATTGCTGTTTTCCTCTTGAGGGAACCACTGCTAGGACAGGTAGGAGTAGGTGATTTTTATTCCACTGTGCAGAGGTGAAGGCATCTTCTCTGCATGGCAGCAAGAACAGTGTCTCTCCTACTTCACCAGAAAGGCTGGCTCCATCCAGGGTCAGTACAGCAGCAGCCCAGTTCCCAATGGAGCAGCTCTAAGTTCTTGGGATTTTGCAGTTTACAGCCCCATACCCCAGCCCTGAGCTGCCACCAGCCCGGGAGGAGCTGTGGCTCCCTCACCATCCCTTTATGTGCTCAGCTCAGATCTCGTCCTTACACCTCATCAGGAGCCACAGGTGCTGCCCCAACTTGTGACCGTCCCCTGGGGAATGGAAGGAGCTGGGAACCTGTGCCAGGTACAGCTCCTTGCTCCTGATGAGCTGGGCAGTGTTAATCACCGGCTGATTAATTAATGCCTGGAGGTGTTTACCCAACAACGCCTCCAGGGAGGTGAGGGTCAGTAACAGCTCTGTCACCTTGCAGCTCCTGTAAAAGCCTCTCAATGGGATTTTTCAAATTATTTATTATGAGTTTTTTATATTCCCAGTCTTATGTATAACAGTCTAGGAATGCTTGATCTATAGATTTTTTTGGTGTGTGTACTAAACATCCACAAACACAAGGGTGCACTCGTGTGCAGAGGAGAGGAACTGGGCACTTTAAGTCACTGGAAATTTGCTTTGCTGCCCTCAATCCCATGCTTTTCCATGTGGTCTGATTTCCTGGCTTGCTTTATCAATACAGAACAGTCATAGAGTCATAGAATAGGATATCCTGAGTTGGAAGGGACCCACAGGGACCATCAAATCCAGCTCCTGTCCCTGCACAGGACACCCTAACAATCCCACCCTGGGCCTGGGAGCATGGTCCAAGCATTTCTTGAGCTCTGTTAGGTTTGGTGCTGTGACCACTGCCCTGGGGAGCCTGTTCAGTGCCCAACCACCCTCTGGGGGAAGAACCTTTTCCTGATATACAACCTAAACCACCTCTTCCTGCCATTCCCTTGAGTCCTGACACTGTTCACAGGGAGCAGAGATTGGTGCAGGCCTTCATGACAATGTTGAAGGCCACAATGAGTCTCCCCTCAGTTTCCTCTTCTCCAGGCTGAACAAACCTTCAGCCACTCCTCCTATGGCTTCTCCTCTAGACCCTTCACCATTTTTGTGCCCCTCCTTTGGGTGTTATAGCTTTATATCTTTAATCCTGATATCCTAATGACATGGCTCAGGAAAATGGGCTGGCCAAAATCTAGCCTGAGCAGTTTCTAACTGCATCAGCATCCTGAGGTATCTCACTACATGGTATTGCATAAAATATCAATGTTTCTAATGAATTTGGCAGTGCCAGCTGGAAGATGAAGGCAGGAACATGTGGCTGGTGAAGGAGAGAGAGTGACTGCAGGAGCTGTGGTTTAGCTGAGCTAAAGCACAGTGGGAATCCACTCCTGGAGAGCAGTTAGGGCTGTACAGTTGAAGCAAAATGCACTAAGTTTAAAATTTTTTTTAACTTCAGTCAATCTTCACAATCAGAATGAACTGGGTGGAGGCCTAATGAGTTCAGCATCTCAACAGGCTGGGAGCAGCACAGGAGATACGCAAGAGAGAACAACCAGCAAGGACTGTTAATGAACCATCAACACAAGACAACACCCCTGGCACAGTGGGAGCCACCTATTCCAGTAAAGGACTGATCAGAGAACCAAGCAATCAAGACCAAATCATCATCAGAAGCAAAGAGGATCTGTAACCAATAGAAAACCAAATACTAAGACCTACGGAACTTGGAACCAATGAACATGGAACCAATGGATCTCTGTGGGGTTTGACTGTATAAAGTTTGGCAAAAATCAGGTAAAATTTATGTGTCATGGAATGATCTTCTCTGCACACCTGGGTTATGTGTGGATGAAATGATTTCTGTGGCACATCCTGGCCAGAACACCATTGTGGCCAGAAGTAAAGTAATGCCTTGAGTCTCTAACACTGAAAATATTGTTGGAGAGTTTTTGTTTTTCCCGCAGTTTCAGTGACAGTGATTTACAGACATCCTCATGCACAAGCACGGCCGGGAGCGCATGCGGAAATAAATGCGGCAGAAAACCTTGGACAGACAGAAAAAGTGCTGTTAATAAAAACTTTAGGGAGTGACGGTACCTTGTCTGTCTGTAAAGTTTCTAGCACACAATGGCAGAAAAAAAAAAAAAAATTAAAAGATGAGCAGGCCTCTGGAACAGAGGGAAATGTTCCCAATCTGAGAAAGTTCACATGTGGAAATGAGGTGTGAGCCCTGCCATCAATTTGCAGCGGGGCTGATGGAACACAGCGAGTGTGCCCATGTGAAAGCAGCAGAGGCAGCAGCAGATGATTCACGGCCACATGGTTCCCATCCTATTAAATGGAAATGAAGCACCCGCAGCCGAGGCGGCAGCTCAGCGGAGGATTGTGGCTGTGGCCATGAAATAGCAACGGGTGAGGGATTTTCCAATTATTCAAACAGCAGTGAGTGAGAAGGGCTGCCCTCCAGCTCCAAGATGCTGTGAATGCTGTGGCCGCAGTCACACTTCCAGAGGAGTTATTTACAGAGCTCTATAAGCTCCCTCAGTTCACTGCAGGTTTAACTCATAACTTGAGGGCTATGGGATATATGGACTCATCTGGATCCATAAAAAACCCTCCCCTCACCTGAAAAACAGTTTGGTCATGGTGGAAACCCACCCTGGGGTTCTTCTGATTGAGGTCCAGTCTTCTAGAACCAGTGAAAAGTTCATCAAGATCAAGGGAAGTGCTTCCAGTCTTTCATCATCTTTGGATCAGGCTCTTAATGAAATCATCTGTTCATCTTCACAACAGGAAAAACAGCTCCAGAAGAAGTTTAACACCATTGCTCTTCTTTACCTTTTATCATCCTTCAAGGTCTGCTCTCCCTTCTTCAAGTGGGTAACAAGGAGTCCTGAGGTGCCAGAGGAGGAGAGGACAGGTGAGGTGCAGCCTGGAAGGTGTGGAAGCCATGGGCATGGAGGCCTCACCAGCCCTGCCAGGATGGGTAAACAGGATGGCATTGGAGCAGTGGGTGTGTCCCAAAGCCCTTCCTGAGGTGGTAATTCCTTAGGAGTGTAGGTACAATCACACAGAGGTAAATGCAGGTATTGCAACCCCAACTTTTCATTTTCCTCATCCTGCCAGGTCCACAACAGTGCTGAGTCTGTTTTCTATGAATTTTGTTCCTTCTTCCTCAGGAAGTTGCTGCCAAAGCACTCGTACCTTCAATCAACACAAACAAACGTCTTGTATGGAAATAGGAGAGCTGCACAAACTCAACTCAAATAGGATTTAAAAATATATGGAAAGAAAGCACCTCCCACAAAGTGTGACCATCCTCAGCTCAAAATTCATATAACCTGGAGAAATACTGAGATTTCCTTTTCACAGCTCGTTCTACTCATCTGTCTTAGGTGTGGCAAAAGGAATTGCTGAGGACTTGCTGCTGCTTTTTCTCTCTCTGTTCTCCCATCTTCATTGATTGGGTGATACATCAGGTTTTTGTGTTTGGTTTGTTTTTCCCCAAATGGGAACAGTTCTATTCAAGCTCAAGGCTTGACTGGAAGCCAGCAAAAGTCATTCAATGAGTGAAAAGGTTTTCAGCCTTTTCTTTTAATCCTCCTTCACAGCCCGTGTGGGACTGCCCTGCCAGGCCATCACATGGTGTGTTATCTTCACAGGGATGCAGATACTGAAATGCAGGCCCTGAATAGCATCACTGTAGCTTTTTGTCTAACCCATACCTGCAGTCAATGAGAGAGAAAACATCCCACTATTTGAAATCAATATCTAAGGATGGGATCAATGGTACTTCCACAGCTGCCAAAATCCTTTTCCATTGACTGCTGAGAACCCAGACAATGACCTCAGGTCAGGCACGGAGCTTTCAGATGCATCTACATAAATGAGTGGTCTTTGCTGTAAACTCTCAAGGCTTTCTGCTGCTTTCAGTAGTCAAAGGAGAGCTTTCCCTGCCTCTGATACTCTCTGCAGGACAGCCTGGGAATCAATCCACAGACTGCTTCACAGACAAAAATGATAATGTGATTTTTTTTTCTGCATTCCTGGAGCAGGGGGGCTGTAAATGTTGTCCTCTTTGCCTTTTTTTCCCCTTGAAGCTGCAGTAGGTAAATCAGAGAGATCTTAGCAGAGAGGAAATGAAGTCCAAGAACACTCAGTGGAATGTCCTGTCATGTCCTGTGGGAGTGATGCAAAGTTAAACTCTCCCCCGCGGCGGAGATAAAAACTTGTCAGGTTCTGGTATGGATGTTCATCCCTGTTACCAGGGGCATAATTTTTAAATATTGTGCTGCTCCAGGTCATTCTTAAATCACACTGGCTGTTGGAATGATTAAGGTGCATAATGTGAACTCAGAGACTCATGGTTATTCTCACAGACAGCAAAAATATTACCTTATTTTTTTCTGCATTAGCGGTAAAAAAGTAAGTCAGGATTGTGATAAGAAAATGTGATTTGTGAGCTGGATTTCACTTCTGGCTCTTTTACATTACCTGGAGTAGTGCCTAAAGTGTCAGTAGAGCTGTAGTGTTTCCACAGCTTCCCTCAAAGTGGCTGAACCTCAGACAAAGCATTGCAAGCACATCACAGGAAAAAACCTGATTGCAGTCCCACTGCCATGGAGAGCAGGAGTCTTATCCACTGCCTCAGGTGGGCGTGAGGAAGCCCTTGAGCACTTAATTTCAGAAGCAATCAGATTCTTTCCAGGCTGCTGAATGAAGAAGAAAATATTTTTTGCAGCCTGGTCGGTTGGAAAAGTGGATGAAAGGTTTTTAACGTGCTTTTAGTGTGTGCTCAAACCCAGCTCAGATCTGCACAAGTCACCTCTGAGCCCCTCTGTCCCACCAGCACATTTGTTTTCTGTTTACTGGGATCATCTCTTAGGTCTCCCAACCTGCTCTCCACTGCTGTTCATTGAAATAATCTTTCTTTAAGGCTGATAATAAAATGTCTGTGAGTGTAACAATGCAAAGAATGTTTTATTAAATCCCCCAAATTCTCCAGGTCGACTTTCTGCAGTTAACTTGAAAAGCATAACAGAGTTAATACACTGTCAACAGCCAGCTCAGAAAATCCAGCTGGGATCTAAAGATAACAGATCAAAACCTGTCACGGGAATGGGGGCACAGTGCTGCTGGTGAACAAGCTGTCCTAATATTTACAGGCTGTTTTTAACAATAATAATGTTCTGATTCCCCCATGGATACAATCCCTTTGTGCTGAGGGGCACTGCAAATATCCTGGATATTGGCCCAGTGTCTCCATCTGATGTAAAGCCTGTGCTGGTGGCTGCCTGGGATATTGGATGATGTATGGCCTTCAGCTGCTGGCTGTGGCAGGAAGATGCACGAAGCCGGCTGAGATAAGAAGGTCACAGGCAGAGCTCGCTGGATAAATGCTTCCTTGAGGATCTTCGCTGCCTGATACAAGTCAGCTGTCCCAAGGGAGAAAGAACATTTACCAAAGTCACAGACATCAGTGCCTTCAGAAAAAAAAGCTTTGAGATGAAAGTGTTTACATTCCATGACTGGGGTTTGGGATTTTAATTTACTGCTCTGGTCAGGCTAAAAAGGGCTGCTGGAGGTTTAAATGCTTTCAAAGTGTTCCTTTACCTTCCCTCGAATAAAATACCCAAACGTTTTTGTTGTGGCTTCTATCTACTGATCTGAGCTGAGCCAGTGACGTTTTAACTACAGCCAACAGCAAATGCACAGATACTGGGTTGGGAAAGTCCCTAAGGACACTGGAACCTTGGAGAAGTGGAAGTGCCTTTGATCTGTTTGTAATTCATGGCAAGGAATTCTGAACAAGATTAAGCCCAAAACGTTTAAACTGGTAAATTTTTTCTGTGTGTTGAAGCAAAAAATGCCACAGTAGGACAAGAGGCTGGATGTGACCAATGGAGTCCTGGGCTGACCCCAACATGGGCAGCAGGAAAGGGGGATTCTGCCCCTGTGCCCCACTCAGGTGAGATCCCACCAACAGAGCTGCTCCAGCTCTTGGATCCCAGCACAGGAAGGACCTGGAGCTGCTGGAGAGAGCAGAAGAGGCCCCAGGATGAGCAGAGGGGTGGAACAGCTCTGCTGGGAGGAAAGGCTGGGAGAGCTGGGATTGTTCAGCCTGGAGAGAAGAAGCTTCAGGGTGACCTCATTGTGGCCTTCCAGTGCCTGAAGGGAACTCACAGGAAATATGGAGAGAGACTCCAGGGGTCTGGAGTGACAGGACATAGGGAACGGCCTCACACTGGCAGAGTGCAGGTTTAGATGAGATATTAGGAAAAAATTTTTTACTTGTGAGGGTGGGGAGGCCCTGGCACAGGGTGCCCAGAGAAGCTGTGGCTGCCTCATCCCTGGAAATATCCAGGATCAGGTTGGATGGGGCTTGGAGCACCCTGGGACAGTGGAAGGTGTCCCTGCCCATGGCAGGGGGTGGGACTGGATGGTCTTTAAGATCCCTTCCACCCCAAACCATTCCACGATTCTGTGATTGTCTGACAAGGAAATGTGCTGCATTGTAAGTGCCTTGAAAGTCACGGCAGCAGAGAGGGCTTTGGACTGATTATTCTTTATAAATAAGTACCTCAGAAGTGCACTCTTTGCAAGAAGGACTGTGCTCAAGAGCTCTAACAAGGCCTAAGCAGATGTGAATGTCACTGTAATTTCCTTTTTCTGTGGTTTAGTACGGTCCAGATGTCAACAGCTGATGAAGTGGATGACCCAAAAGCTCAGAAATATTAAGAAATCAAGACATCTTGACAAATAGACACCTTTTTGTCCAATATAACCATGACTCAGTGAAAAAGATTTAATTCATTGCTTAAGTAAGATTGAACATCCTTAGAGGACATTTTGGGAACGCACTTCAACAATCCATGAAATCCATTCAGGAGCACAGCTGCAGGGAAGGAATAAAGTATCGGCAATTATACTGAGGCTTGAAAAAGATACAAACTGGGCAAATTGTATGAATGTAATTGAATAAAAGCCTCCATTTTCATCAAATTATTCGCTACGTGCTAGCAAGGTACTTAAAAAATAAAAAGGGATTTTTTGAAATGAATGTTTAGGTTTGGATTCAGGCAACAGCAATGAGGTACCTCAATCCATCTATGTAAACACTGCATGAATTTTTTGCTGTAATTAGCATTTGGAGATCCCAGAAACGGCACTAGAATTTAAGGCTCTTCGAAAATGGGATCATTTTGTCTGTGTGCTAAATACAGGAGTGGCGCCATCCTGTTGTAAAGTTTGGCCTCGGGTCATAATTGCTTCTGCAAAACGCAAGCCAAGATTAAAACCGCCCTAAACAATGGGGTTTAATGACAAAGATAAGTAACTGCTTGATCTAAACTCATCATTCTGAAAATGCCCTGACTTGGACACTTAACTGTGAAAGAAGGTGCAATTAGGTCTGTCTGTTTTAAAATCCTTATCTTTAATGAAAGTAGGAGTCGATCTATGACTACAAATGAGGAGAAAAGAGGGCAACAGTTCTCAGGAGTTAAGCAATGGTTTTCTCTCTTCTTTTTTGAGACTAAAAGATGGTGATAAAGTGGAGGCTGGAGTGAAATGAAAAGAGAAAGTCACAAGGTTTATTAAATAAAAACATTGAAAGCACAGATAGATCTGATTGGTGACCATATGAAACACAGGCTGAAGTGTAGGGCAAAGCTTGCTTTGAAATACAAAAAACATGTTGAAATTATGTCAAACTTTACCCTTTGCTGGTGTTATCCGACATCCAGGATCTGCTCTGCCCCACTCTGCCCTTCCCAGACGCTGCCCTGAATGTGCAGTGTCAAATCTCTTTGATTCTGTCATCATAAGGATTTTCCCTGACTGCAGCCGATAGAGCGGCCAAGTCTTGCAGTAGGAATGGAATAAAGGGAAATCCAGATGCAAAGCAGGCTAAGAACAGATGAAACAAAAACAGCAGAGAAGGAGCGAGGTGAGGGGTGACCTTTTCCACATTCCCAGGCCTGCAGCACTGCAGGGTAGCAGCCAAATCCTCAACTGCTCTTGAGCTGATAGAGAGAGACCCAGATTCTGCCTCCCAGACTTCACAAGGATTCCCAAACGTGGGATCTCTCTGTAATTGGTGGAGACCATCCCACAGCCTGAATGACAGGGAGACACTTGTCAAAGATGAGACACTTCCCTTCCTTTGCTCGTTTTCAGAGCAGAAGTGTGTTCATGTTTGCTGAGTTCAGCGTGGAGTTTCGAGGCATGGATCGTGGATTTCTGAATGTGGGTGGTAATCAATCCTGAGACAACTTGAGAGGGACTCAAAGGCTTTCAAGGCAGGGCTGAGGTCCCTTTTCTCATCTCTAATCTGTGCATTGAGGGCTAAAGTGTCAAAAGCAGCTACAGAAGGTGACAATCAAACTACTTTAAAAGGGTAGAAAGGCAGACTCAGGGAGCTACAGACCAGTGAGCCCCACCTGTGTGCCTGGGAGAATCACGGAGCAGATCCTACTGGGAGCTCTCTGCCTGGGAAAATCATGGAGCAGATCCTCCTGGAAGATCTCTGCCTGGGAGAATCATGGAGCAGATCCTCATGGGAGCTCTCTGCCCAGGAAAATCATGGAGCAGATCCTCATGGAAGCTCTCTACCTGAGAAGATCATGGAGCAGATCCTCATGGGAGCTCTCTGCCTGGGAAAATCACAGAGCAGATCCTCATGGAAGCTCTGTGCCTGGGGAAATCATGGAGCAGATCCTCATGGAAGATCTCTGCCTGGAAAAAATCATGGAGCAGATCCTCATGGGAGCAATCTTAAGGCACGTGTGAGATAAGGAAGTGATTTGAGGCAGCCAGCAGGGCATCACCAAATCGTGCATGACCAACCTGGTGCCTTCTAGGAGGGAGTGACTTCAAGAAGGAATTGATTCAATTGGTGTCATCTACCTGTGCAGAGGGACACAGAAATCAATCTGAGAAGTTAATTTTAGAGTCAAAAATCCATGTTCTTTTCACATAAATTCCCAAGCGGATTTCTCTTTTTTCCCTGCCAGGAAATGATGACAAACGATACATAAAGGTAGGCTTAGTGTCAGGGGAGAATGCAGCAGCTGTGTGCCTTTTGAAATTACAGTGCGATTCTATAAATCTCAGGTCAGGCTTTTTTCCGAGCACTGTGCTCAGGAGAATAAAATCATACCATGTGTCTAGAAAGGGTAGGGCAGAGTGCAATTAGGCTTATCTGAAATAAAAGGGATATGTATTAAAAATGTCAACTATATTGTGTTGCATTGCATTATTTGATGATTGAGTGGTTAATTCCATTGGAGAAATATAATTCTGGTGCCAACATGTGAATTATATGGATCTAGTGTGCTGGAGCAGATCACAAATGTGTGAGAGAGATTTTTTTTGACTGTAAAATGAATGGTTTAAGGGTAAAGGGAACACACACAAACCTCTATCAAAGGATCAGAGTGACATTTCAGCTTTCATTTTAACCAAAATATTCTGCGTTTGGATGTTGTAAATATTACCGTTCAGTAGAATAAATGCTTAAACCAAAACATATAATACAGACTTTTAGGAATGACCTTTCAGTCCTGGTCTCCATAAAAACCCAACCCAAGCAACAGCAGACCAGCAAATAAATAAAACCCAAACCACTGATAAAATAAATCTGTCCATGGGAATTTAAGATTCTTTCCTCCTTGGAGAGCACCAGGAAAGCCAAGGTTTTTGAAAGGCTCTAATTCTGTTCAGGGCATGACACATTCTGAAATTCAGCCTTCTTCAGGGTGTCTCTAGCTGAGCACCTGAAGCACCTGCAGGAATTAATTGCTTTCCCAAAACCTGGACCGGGACCCAGATTCCGGGATCTGCTCCTGGTCAGGACAGCAATATTTGGTCCATTGGTGAGATTTCTTTCTCATGCAACACTCTTCTGAGGTGCAGGAAAGAGAGAAATGCACAATTTTCACAGTGATACTGAAACTTATGCTGGGCTTGGAAAGCTTCCAGCAGGATTTGAGATGCTACTGCGGTACAGACAAACCCAGCAGTAACAAACCTTGTTTGCCATTAGATATATTTTCTAAAATAAATGTGGAGGTAAAATTGTCAGCAAATTGGACCATCTGAGGCTTTTTACTCTCCTCTTGATTTATAGTTATAACACCCCTGCAAATTTCAAGCTCGAATCAAATCCCTGCAGAATCTTTATCCGTCTTAAACCAAATAATTGTCTTCTGCAGTAATACCAATTTTCCTGTGCCTCTAGGCTTGCAGCCTTTGATAGAGATTTCTTTTGAATGCTAATTTATTTGGTTATATTACAGAGAGAAAAATCTCTCTGCAGCCAGTTTCTGGTAGGGGGAAGGAACATAAAACTACACCACTGGTGTGTATTCCAGAAATGTGATGAAAACTAAGAACAGGAGAAGGAAATGATGGATAAATGGCCCTCCTGAATATATGAGATTCCCCCAAGTGTTAGGATTATTCCCTCTATGTGACCATGCAAAGGGGCTGCAGAGGACAGTGAAGATTAAAAGACAGGCACAGATCACTCAGGGAATCAGAAACACTGGAAGTGTTGCAGCTCTCCAAAAATTTGGCACTTTCTAAGTGGTTACTTGGACTCTCAACAGCTCTTGTAGGCAAATGAGCACCTCTGGAGGATTTGCTTCTCATCCTAAGGCAGGGGTCTTGATAGGTAAATAATTTTTCTTCAGAAAAGTAGATCCAGCTCATACTGTCCTCATTTCCTGCCAGTTTTTCATTCAGCTTTAGTAATTTAAATAGTCCCTTCCAAGAAGAAGCTGCTGCTGGGCCAAAAGCCCACTTGCAGCTCAGCTGAAGTAACCCCTGTCTGGAATCAGAAGGACACCGGCCTCCGCCTCCAGGTGTTTCAGACTCTTCCCTCTGGCTCCTCAGGTACCTCTGCAGTTTGCAAGGCTGATAAAGCAGCACCCTCCTCTTTTGTTTTCTTTTACAATCTCTTGGAGCAATAACTTGACTGGTAGGGCAGTGAGTTTTACAACTTTGCTTGCCTTCTTTATGTTTCTCTGTATGGAGGCAAATTTATCTGCTCTCTGCGTTAGCAAAGATGATCAGTGCAAATCTGGGGTGCTAATTGGCATGTCTCTAATTACCTTCTTCTGTCCTGGGATGATGCCCCAGTGTGGGCAGCAGGAAAGGGAGGATTCTGCTCCTCTGCCCTCCTCAGGTGAGACCCCCTTGCAGAGCTGCCCCTGGCCTGGGGAACAGCATCAGGAGGACGTGGAGCTGCTGGAGAGAGTCCAGAGGAGGCCCCGGAGCTGCTCCAGGGCTGGAGCCCCTCTGCTCTGGAGCCAGGCTGGGAGAGCTGGGGGTGCTCACCTGGAGAGGAGAAGGCTCCAGGCAGAGCTCAGAGTCCCTTCCAGGGCCTAAAGGGGCTCCAGGAGAGCTGGAGAGGGACTGGGGACAAGGGATGGAGGGACAGGACACAGGGAATGGCTTCCCACTGCCAGAGGACAGGGATGGAGGGGATATTGGCAGGAATTGTTCCCTGTGAGGGTGGGCAGGCCCTGGCACAGGGTGCCCAGAGAAGCTGTGGCTGCCCCTGGATCCCTGGGAGTGTCCAAGGCCAGGCTGGACAGGGCTTGAAGCACCCTGGGACAGTGGAAGGTGTCCCTGCCCATGACAGGACGTGGAACTGGATGGATTTTAAGACCCCTTCCACCCCAAGCCATTCTGTGATCAAGACTCTTTCCTATGACATGTTCTGTGACACTTTTACCAGACTGAGAAGTTGCAGATTTATGGAGCCATCCTTACACTGACCAGTAAACAGGATTTTTAAGCTCAGGTGTTTTCTCACAGATGGAGTCAAACCTGTCTTCAAGCTGCCTAAATTCCACTGACACAGGGACTGGAACTCTAAATTCCGAAGGACTTGCTGACAAAGGGTGAATTAAACCCTTCAAGTCAACCCTCTGAATTCACACCAAGACAGTGACACTGACATCCTTGTTCCTGCCTGAGTGGAAAAGGGATTTGTCTAACCTGAAAAAGAATTCCCCCAAAAACAAAACCAACAATCAAACAAAACCCCAAACCAAACTAAAACCAAGCCAAAAAACCCCAAACTAACACCCCCTTCTTATACTGGCATTGCTAAACTGCTATAAGCAGTAAAATACCTGTACCAGCAAGAACCAAATCCTTAAAACCAACTGGATGTCTGACTCGCAATGCTCCATTTAGGGATTGTTTCCCTGATCCCTTTGGAAAATAAGCTTATATTTTAAAACATGTGATTTCCTCTTTTATTAAAAAAAGAAAAACCAACCCAAACCTCATCTGGTGTTTATGCACCTTGTTCTGAGTAAACAAAGGAGATACACACTAGAAATCTTCGGCCTACAGAGCTTTTCGTGTTGCTTTTACCCGCCTTAGGACTTAATTGCGAAGCCTTCATTGTTCACCTGCAGAAGTTTTGGAAACAAGGCATTGTTCCTGCAACTCTGCAGGCTGCGGGAAATCTTATTTTTGAAGCTGTGTGGGTCTCAACAATCCAGGATATCAAAATCTTTATTTATCATAGGTAGCTGCTGCTCCAGTAACCCTGTTGAGTTCTCTTTCTCTCTTGCTAAGCAACAAGACTATTAACTTGACCCATGGCTTCATAAATTTGAGTCAAATCATCAGCAGTTAATTACAGAAAAATGATAACAACACCACACTTAAGGCTGTGCAGTTTTCCTTTCAGGAGATGTGATAATGTTTTCTGCAAACCTGTATGCACTGAATTACAGCATTAATTTGGAACAGTTATTGTAATGCCTGCAATGATTAAAGTTTACAGGGCAATTTGGAGGTAAAAGAGAAACCTCAGCGCTATTAAGGCCAAAAAATATTATTAAATGAATAGTTGAAGTGACAGTCAGAGAGTTAAGGCAGACAGATTGTGGACCTTATTCTGTGCTGATTTCTTTCCCTAGCAGTTGGGGAAATTCTCCCACAGTACCTTCATTTATACCTTTTCAGATACATTATAATCTAACTCTTATTGTTGAAATTCTCCAGCCCTTTAAAATTAAAAATCACGTGATTCCCCAGTTTCTCCCTTTTGTGAGTAAGTCACAAAGCAGGATTCTATCTCTGGGATTTCCTCTCGATGCGCACCACACAATGGGACATTTGCTGCTATTCTGATTTTGCAGCGAGTCTGATTGAAAAATCCTGCTTCATTTCTGAACTGAAAACAGGAATTAAGGTTGTATTTTTTTTAAAAAGCAGCTCTCAGCTAAGACCTCAGGTAAATGTTCTTGCTCATTTAAAAATAATTTGGACAGGTGGCATGTTATATAAATCACACATTGCATAGTTGGCTTGCTTTAGACAAATATTAACAAAAAAATATTTCTTCTTGGTAAGTACCTGGGAATTGATTTTTGCAGTGATGTGCTGCTGTGCTTACAGACCAGCATATCCTGGAAGAATTTCCTGCCTTTTTATTGAGATAATCTTGGGGTGTCACTACTTGGGCTGCTACAGCTGCAGTTCAGCTTTGCGTGTTTGAATTTGAGTTGCCTTTGGTCTTTCAGAGATCTGGTCACTGAAAATTTGGCTTTTCAAGAAAAATGCAGCTACTGCTGTGGGACTGTTGTGGCAGAAGCCTCATTTCTTGAGGGTATCAAGACTCTGAAACGGAACCACTTCCCCACTGCTGCAGCTCCTCTCTGATGGGGGTTTGTGCTTTATGCAGGGAGCAGAGTTACATCAGTGCAGCGGCCTAATGCCGAGCAAGAGCTCTTTGCCTCTGCGAGTCATTGTTCCTCAGAGAAAGGGATGCTGTAAAACACCTGTCCTCTGCTGGAGTCAGTGATGGTTCAAGTTTAACTCTTCTTGAAGCGTTCCGAAGAAAGAGGTACCACAAACACAGCTGATAAAATTTCTGTTTTCTGTCTCTTACACCAGCAGGCTCCTCTCTGGCTGGAGCTGGGTCACGGGAGGTTTAGGTTGGATATCGGGAAAGGTTCATCTCCCAGAGGGTGCTGGGCACTGCCCAGGCTCCCCAGGGAATGGCCACAGCCCTAAAGCTTCCAGAGCTCCAGGAGCGTTTGGACACCGCTGCCAGGGATGCCCAGGGTGGGATTGTTGGGATTGTCCTGTGCAGGGCCAGGAGCTGGATCCATGATCCTTGTGGGTCCCTTCCAATTCTGGAGATTCTAAATTTCTATGACCTTGATAGTGCTGCCCTATTGAGTGTATTGGATCCCAGAGCAGCTCCTGTCAATCCCAAATTCAGGGCCTCTGTTTCAGATGAAAGACTGCCCCCAGCTCACCCCTTTTCCCATGCGGGCATTGGGCAATACTGCCAGAAACACCAAAGTGCCCCTTTCTAGAAAGAATAATTCATAGAGGTGTCGGGACTGGGTTTCTACCCTTGCACAAGAACTGACTTTTGGTCTCCTTCCAGCTTCCTCCCCACCTGCTCTGCAAGGCTTGCCATGATTTCCACTTTAGTCTGCCAGTAAAACAGCTTTGTCTCCATCTGATTGCCTTCTGCCTGTAATTTATTTCATAATCACGGTTGTGTGGTCTTTCCTGCACCTCAGTGAAGTGCAAGTGCTTCTGACAATGTTACTGCAGGGCTTGGGAAAGCAGAATGTGAGAAGCAAAGCCGGTGTTTCAAAAGGGGAATGAATCAGAGAAAATACTGAACTCTTAAAGGAGGGCTTGTAAGAAGCACCAGAGCTGTGGGGTGGCTGGTGCCAGTGTAGAGCTCTCAAAAATACATAAAGCTAAATACATAAGGCTTAAAACTGGGACAGTCAGAATTCCCAAATACTTACCTAGAAAGGAATAAAAAAGATTTTAGCGCTCTACCTGCAGGCTTTTTGATCTGTAGTTCAGCAAGGATTCCCTCTTCATTTATTGTATTGAGACATAAATATAAATCCAGTATGGGCAGGGCCAGGTACTGCCCCTGGCTGAGGATCAGGCCCAAAGCCCTATTGCTTGAGAATACAAATGAATATAATAGAGGTGAGGTTTATTTCTTGGTGTGATTTTTTCCCCCTAGAGCTCAATGAATAAAGATAAACATTCATCCATTAACTGAATTCATTCCTTCTTCACTAATGTTTGCATTCATTATTAGCTTCCTAAGAAGACACAGCTACATGATCTCATGTCCACAAACCCAGCTCTGCTCCTGCTCCTCCCTCCATCCTCTCCTGACTTTTGTAACTCAGTCAGGCCCAAAACAGATTTGAGAGATGGGAGATTAGGAGAGAATTCAATATTCACAGGGCGGTGAAGGGAATTAGAGCTCCCTGAATTGAAAAGGCAGGAAGAACTGACACGAGACAATGTCTGTGGTGGCAGCTGGCCAGCCTGACAGGCCCTGGCCTGCTGGCTGCCAGGCATTGCTCTGAAACAGGGATAGCACTCCTTGTTTCTCACCCAGCCAGACACTGAGAGTCTCTGAGGGAGAGCTGCAATTGATGCTGTGAAGGCACAAACTTGTAACAAAGCTGGGGGGTTTTACCTCCTCTGCTCACAGAACGGATTCTTTCATTCTCCCTTCATTACACTCCCAGGAACCACATCCATTTCATTCAACGAAAGTTACTGAATTTACTCAGGAGAAACCAGGTGGAATTTGGAAAACTTGAATTAGATGACTCCAGAAAGCCCTCTGGCTTTAGATTCTGTGAAGCTGAGAAAAAACACACAGATCAAAAACAATATATAAAGTGAAGTCCAAAGTGTCCTGTGACAGTGGGTGGATGGTTTGGCTGATCATGGTCATCCAGATGTGAATCAAGGCCATGCAACTTTTAGAGCCAGTGATAAATACACAACTGGGATTACATTTTAATATTCCTGATCTGTGCATGACACCTGGCACTCTCCAGAGAAGCTATGGCAAAGCTGGGCTGGATGGGTCTGAGAGCAACCTGGTCTAGTGGAAAGTGTCCCTGCTGGAACTACATCAGGTTTAAGGTCCCTCCCAACCCAAATCATTCCATGAATCTATCATCAAAGTTCAGAAACGGTGGCTGTGAAGTACAGTGAACTCAGTGGATAATGTCAGTCACCATGAAATTATTTGCTCAACTCTAATATTTCCTTTCCCTTTATGAATGGGATTAACAATGATGGGATTTCAAATGGAATGACTGAAACTGCTAGAAGACGGAGCACCTGGGAGTAGAAAATAAGACAAGTTGGCCAACACACTCTTGTGCTTTTCACCTCTGGAGAATTATTCCCAGTGTCTTTTAGAGCCCAGCAGGGAAGAGGAGACAGAAGAAAAAGGGGTAAATTAGAGGCTGCTCTTCAAGTTTGTGTATAATGTACATCCCTTGAGTAGTGTTTGCTCCCAAAGAACAATCCCAGCAGGCACTCTGAGCCTGATGCCAACGTGTCTTCCCAATTACAGGGTCACCCTGGTGGTCACTGGTGGGGGACAGAGGAGCATCAGGCTCTCTCTGTGCACAGCCCCTTGAGAGGTGCCAAGGCAGGACAGGGTGTATCAAAGAGGATTGGGTCTGACACAGCTCTTTTCTGAAGGGATGATTTGTTTCCCAGAGAAATGGGAATCTTGCCTAATCCATAATGACCCAAATCGGTTTGCAATGCGTCCTTTTAAGTGAGTTTGGCCACGTAGTTTCTCACTGACAAAATCCCTTGATTTTCTCGGGGTGTAGAAAAGGATTCGTGCATAAAAGACCATCTGTCTCCTCGCTGCTGACAGCCTAAAAGATGCTCTTTTTCCTCTCTGTGGAGCAGGTTGCAACCCTCCCAGTCTGGAGGCAGCAAGCCTTTGTTATCTCTGTGAAACACCAGCCTGCAAGAAGCGTTTCCTTTCCCTGCATTTGCTGTCCTGGGATAATCCCCTGGCTGCTCGATAGGCTGACCTGTGTGTGAGCTTCTGGAGCTGCTCCCACGCGAGGGACGCGGGCTCATCCATCAGGTATTGATGGTTTGGCTTCGGGATTGGATGTAATCGTGTCTCTCTGCCAGGCAGACGAGCCTTCCATCAGGAAAGCTTTCCGTTCTGATTACTGATAAAGTCTTTTGGGAAGGAAGGGAGAGTTTTCCACCTGTCAGAGGCAGCAAACAGACATTGTTTTCTGTGTTGTGGCCAGAGCTGTGCAGCGAGAAGCAAAGAACTCTCTGACTCTCATTATTGCTCACAGCAGTGCAGTGTTTGGGGCCTGGGGCTTTTCCACACCGTGTGCTGTGCAAACCCAAAATAAGAAACCCTTCCCTTCCTGGGGGATTGCAGCCTGAATAGGTAAGGCAGGCCAAGGAAATAAAGATTTCTATTCCTGGTTCAGGAATGGAAAAGAAGCATGGAGAGGCTGAGCAATCTGCCCAGAATACCATGGGGTGTAAGGCCAGAGGTGGAAGATATTCAAGTCTTTTCCCAATTTATTTACTATTTCTTTGCAACTTTCCCATCAGATTTATTCACATTCTTTCACCCAGGCATGTGCTGACACACAGAATATAAGCACATTTGATAGTTTTTAGCATTTACAATAGATAGGTACAGGAAGCATAATCCCCTGTCATGGATCACTCCGTCCTTGCTTTTAGGTGTCTCGTAAAAAATATAGTTACTTCCCCTTACAAATGCAGTGGTCCAGTTTAATATCAAGTTAATATTTAATAGTTTTCAAAATGTTATGTTATCCTCAGGGAAAGATGCTTCCTGAATGTAAAATGTAATCTCATGTTTGGTGGATTTGAGTTTTGCACATGTCATTGGATACGCTGCTGCTATTACCAGATAGGCTTATCTAGATCCTGGCAGAGCTAAAAAACTGCACGTGTGTGTCTTTTGGGTTGTGCTCTCTGTATCCTACCAGCCCCATTCAGTTGCTTAATTCTGGGGCTCTTCTATTTTTCTTGGAAAGGAGACTCAGTTTCTTGCCTTCTCCCCTCCCTGCATGGTTTTTAGGCACCTTGGCTATCTGAATGCTCATTTCCCCATCTATAAAGCATGGCCAATAAAATAGGACTGTCTGCAGTTTGAAATTGAAATTCATGGCACCAAAGCACAAGCCACAGTAGCTCTGACATTCCTGGTGGGCCAGTGAAAGCAAGACAGGGCTCGTAACTCCTTCTCCTTGGTCCATGTGTTTTAAGAAGGAGGAAAGCTTCAGTCATAAATTGTTTAATGGAAACAAACGGAATTATTTTAACTAGCAAATGGAAGGTGAGACCAGGAGAGAAGTGGGAAGCCGGAAGAAATGTTCATGTTCATTCTAAGTGGAAAAAGGACAGACACTCCAGTGCTGGGTTTTTATCTGGAGGTTCTCAGGGTTCACATTGCTTGTAAGAAAACCTACCTCAGCTCCTCTTTCCTGGGAGAAGGGAGCTCTAGCTTTCACCAGAGAGCTTCCAGGCTCTCCGAGAGAGATTTAATTACATTTTTTGTTTCCACCATGCGTGTAACACAGAACCACAAAATCTCAGAATGGTTTGGGTTGAAAGGGACCTTACAGATCATTTCGTTCCAACCCCCAGCCATGGGCAGGGACAGCTTCCAGCACAACACCAGGTGAGAGCTCCCTTCACACCAGCTGCCCCAGCTCAGAGCCGTGCCATGTCTGGGACCTGCTTGGCAAAGCAGCAGAGTCTCAAGGTTTGGTCTTGGTGCCTTTTCCTACAACTGCTCAAGCTCAAACTTAGCATTGAGATTTCCCAGCTCTCTGGCTATTTTTGCACAGTTTTCCAGAAACAGGAGCTGTAAGAATGCCTCTGCTGGGTCAGATGAAAAGTTCTCCTAGCCCAGCATCCTTTTGCAGACAACAATCCACTCTGGTTGCCTGGGAAGGGCTTGGGAGCAGGCATGCCTGTCCTCCTGCTTCCTCAGAGGGCTCGTTCACTCTGCGAGCTTGTGGCTTGGAGCTGGGCTCAGTGAGAGGTGGTGTTTCCATATTGAGCTGACCTCAACGTAGGATACTTTCTCCTATGAATCTCTTTAGAATCAACTGCTTTGGAAAGGACCTCCACGATCATTGAGTCCAGCTTTTGACAGAACACCACCTTGTCACCCCGACCAGAGCACTGAGTGCCACGTCCAGCTGTTCCTTGAGCACCTCCAGGGCTGGGGACTCCACCACCTCCCTGATCAGCCCATTCCAATACCTGACCACCCTTTCAGTGAAAAAATTCTGTCTGATGTTCAGCCTGAACTTCTCCTGGTACAGCTTGAGGCCTTTTGCTCTTGTCCCATCTTTGGCTGCCTGGGAGAAGAGGCTGAGCCTCACCTGGCTACAACCTTTGTTCAGGGTGTTGTGGAGAGTGGTAAAGTCTCTCTTGAGCTGCCTTTTCTCCAGGCTAACCAAACCCAGCTCCCTCAGCTGCTCCTGGTGCTCCAGACCCTTCCCAGCTCCATTCCCTTCTCTGGACATTCTCCAGTCCCTCAATGTCTTTCTTGTCCTGAGGGGCCCAGAGCTGGACACAGAACTCAAGGTGTGGCCTCAGCAGTGCCCAGCACAGGGGACAGGCAGTGCCCTGGTCCTGGGGTTACACCATTGCTGACCCAGGCCAGGTGCCGCTGCCCACCTGGGCACAGCTGGCTCATGTTCAGCCACTGTCAACCAGCACCCCCAGGTCTTTTCCTGCCAGGCCACTTCCCAGCCACTCTGCCCTAAGGGTTTCGTTTCTCTCTGCACTGATGTAAACCAGGTTCAGCCCATTACTTCCCTGCTCACTCAGGCTGGGTACTTCATGACAACTTTTTAAAGCTGATTTAAACATGTGGGAGAGGCTTTCTGCTGTGCAGAGGATATGGATTTAAAAAAAAAAGCTTTGTTTCATCCTGAGAAAGCTGTGCTGCTTTACAGAGAAGCTAATCCAGATTCCTGCAGCCAGGAAGCTGAGATGGTAAGATTTAAATGTCTGCTGAAAAGAGTGAGAAATGAATAGACGTCCTTTATCATTCTTGGATTGTTTGCCTGCTTCATAACCTATTTGCTAGGAAGGGTCCAAACCCACTCCAGACACTTTTGCTGCCCACTGTACATCAGAGAGTTTCTTGCACTGCCATATTCTCTGAGGGCTGAGCTTCCACTGTTGCCTTTTTCCCAACCTGGCAATGAAACTCGAGACAGTTTTAGTACAGGAGGTGATATAAAAGTGGATCTTTCTTTGGAGGCCTCCAGGGGCAGTTATGGAAGAGTGGCCACAAAAGCCCCCCCCGACAGGGGCACACACAATTTTATAAGTTTGGTAAATGAGCATAATTGACAAAAAAGCACCAATTAGGAGCACAAGTGGTGATGCAAGTACCCCCCGGGTCAAGCCCCTTCTCTGGAGCCCCCCTTGGTGCTGGCTGTGCTTTGGTTATGAAAATGTCTCGCAGACCTTGGTAGGCAGGGAGAACCAGGACAGCACGGGGATCCTGGAATTTGTTTTGTCTTTCTGCCCAGGGAAAGGGCCTGGAAAACTCCTGGGGAAAACCAGCCACGAATGCAATAATGAGATGCCGAGCTCCAAATATATTTGTAGGGAATACATAGAATATATAAGGAAAAAAAAAGGCAAAAAGCAAAACAGCATCACCACCACTCTTATTTCAAAGGGTAAATTCTGTGATTGTTGTGGAGCTGGCAGAAGCAGAGTAACGAATGTGCAAACTCGAGTCTCTGCATCCACCCGAGATGGGCAGCCGGAGCTCTAATATGGCCCTGCCTTCCCTGCCAGCAGATTAGGAAAGGATTATGAGAGAGAAGGGTACCAAGGAGAAGCATCATTTCATGTCTGCACTGCAGCAATATTCCAGCTGGCATCAGCCTCTATTTGCGCTGTGCTTTACATCTGGGATCAACAGGGGAGATGCACAGAGAGAAACCAGGAAAGCCTGGAAGGAGAAGGCAAATTGTCTGGCACTTTAATCCTTTTATAGTCAGAGTAGTGCCAGTCTGCAAGACAACTGCGGGAGCACGGGACCCTCGTACAACGAATCAATGTGATTTCGCAAGAGTCCATTTATTGTTTACATTACTCCATTCTTATGCATTTCCACAACTGTAGTTCACGCGATCACGCACAACCTGATTGGGTGTCCCGCATTGTCCACGCGCCTTGCATGCACCCTTCAGGACACCTGATTGGTCTCAGTTCAGGATGGTGCAGTCCCTCTTCACCTGTTTTTGTTATTCTCTCTTCTACTGTCTTCGTTCCCAATTTAGAACTGCTTGCATTCCTCAGGCCCTGATAAGGGTGCTAAGAGATAACTTGGCTGGGGCATCCTGACAGGGTTCTCATGCCTTACAACAGACAACTGCAGGACACGTGGGAAGGTTGGATTAAGGGTTTGGGCACTGCCCAGCATTTGTGTTTCTGCTCCACCACAGGCTCCCCAAGTGACCTTGGGCAGAATATTAATGGCCATGTCATAGAAACTGCAGGAAAAACAAAAATTCTCCAACAACATTTTTAGTGTCAGAGAATCAAGGCATTACTTTTTTTCTGGCCAGGATGGTGCTCTGGCCAGGATGTGCCACAGAAATCATTTCATCCACACGCAGCCTGGGTGTGCAGAGAAAATCATTCCATGACACAGGGATTTTACCCGATTTTCCCCAAACTTTATACAGTCAAAACCCACAGAGATCCATTGGTTCAATGTTCATTGGTTCCAAGTTATACAGTTCTTAGTATTTGGTTTCCTATTGGTTACAATAGGAAAGATCTTCTTTGCTTCTGATGCTGATTAGGTCTTGATTGCTTGGTTCTCTTGTCAGTCTTTCCCTAGAACTGGTGTCTCCCACTGTGCCAGGGGTGTTGTCTTATGTTGCTGGTTCATTACTGGCCCTTGCTGGTTGTTCTCTCTTGTGTATCTCCTGTGCTGCTCCCAGTCTGTGGAGATGCTGAACTCATCCGGCCTCCACCCAGTTCATTCTGTGATTGTGAAGACTGACTGAAGATAAAAAAATTTTAAACTTACTATATTTTGCAACAGCCAGGTCTGGAGCAATAAGGTGTGAACATGCCATGCCTGAAAACTCTGTGAGAGGGACCAGCAGGTGAGTCTTGGTGTCTCCACAGACAGAAAAAACCAATGTTGAGACACAGCTCGGGCCTGGGCAGGGTGAAAGCTGGTGTGGACTTCTAAGTTGGCTATTTCAAGTTAACGTGGCATGAATATGGATATTTCCACATCAGACTCCATGGCAAGGCACAAGACACACCAGAGGATGGAAAACAGGTTCCTGGATCATGAGCTATGATCATGAAGAGCATCCTACAGCCCAGCCTGGTGCAGATGGAGCACTCAGATGTTCCCTAGCCCATAGCCCAGACCTGATGCCACCCAGTCTCCATGTGTCCCATACATGCAGTCAGTGTCCTCAGCATCAGGCTGTTCTAGTCAGCCTCTGGAAACTGTCAGCATCCAGGCAGAAATTCAACATTCATGGGGAAAGTGTTTATGACTGAACATGCTGCAAAATATAAAATCATTGGGATTGTGGAGTTATGGGCTTGAAGGTTTGCACAGATACGAGAAAATTCCCACTAATGTCCTGATTTAGGTGTCTGAATTGCCTTTTCTTTGGCTGAAGTCCCTTTCCAAAGAACTCAGGTCTTTGTAGAAGGAAAGCTGTTGTGTCAGGCAACAGCAAGTGTCGTATTTTAAACCCACTACACTGAGCATGTTAAAGTCGTGGAACTTTTCTGAGGGCCAGAGTGAAAAGGTAATTTCCCTAGATCTGTCCTTCCTGGGAAAAATCTTCATGATGTAAGGCAGTGAATCATCTCCTAGAGCAGGGGAGAAAGGCAAAGCAGAGCAACTCTTAAAGCTCTGCAGAGAGCAGGCGACCTGCACCAGCCAAGGCATTACACAAAGGGGCAGGAGAGGAGCTAAAAGGTCATTTTTTCCCTCCATTTTAAATATGAATCCAGAAGGAAACGTGCAAACAGCAAGGCCACCTCCTGCTACCCAAATATTCAGAAAGGTGAGAGTCCAGATTCTGCCACAGAGAAGCACTCAGACTTTCTCATCAAAATGTGGCTCTGGGAGGTCAAATGCATTTCCACTCAGGGCAGTATTGCTTCGAAGAGCCTGAATGAAGGATTAACGAAGATGACTTGACATTTACCTGGATTCATGTGCAGCTAATAGGGCTGATAAAAGTGCTCCATGAATAATGCATATTGGGTAATTCGCAGATGGAAAGATTCATCTTCTTCCATAAGCAGAAGGGATGGGGGAGAGTGGGACATCAGACAGGAGAGATTGGTCTTTAGATCCCTAATATCCTTATCAGGGGAAAGAGAGGTCAAGATTTCCTGGTTTAGTATCATGAGTGCTTCCATTAAGGAAGTAATTTTAATTACATAGAAGGTCACAGTCCCCTGTCTTTGTTTTGGGGGTTTTTTGGGGGGGAAGGGAATTTAGAGTAATCAGCAAAATTCATTCATGGCAGCTGAGGTCCCTGGGGGTGTTCCATGGAGGGGCTGAGCACAGGGTCACTGTCACAGAATAGGTGAGCTCAGAGGGACCTCTGGAGATTGTCTGCTCCAAAACCCATGACCACAGAAACACCAGCTACAGCAAGGTCTCCAGGAAAGCTGGGTTTGAAAATCTCTAAGGATGAAAACTCCACAGTTCAATCACCTTGGCAGGAAAAATGTTTGTTTGGGGTTTTTTTCCCTTGTATTTAAATTGTTTCTTGTATTTCCATTTGCAACCATTGTCTCTTGTCCTGCTACCGAACACTGGCTGGTCCATCTACTTTACTCAGCCATCAGGTATTTATTTACCTTGAAAAGAACCCTCACAAAGATAACTAAAATCAAATCAGCTTCAACTCTCTCAGCCTTTTGTCACTGAGAGATGCTCCAGTCCTTAGTCACCTTTGAGGCCTGTGAGGAACTGTGAGGAAATGTGGCAGCATTTTGACCATGGATGCAGTGATTCCGTGTGTTCCCAGGGAAAGGTGAACGTTTGGGGAAACATTTTCATGTTCCAGATGGCAGCTGACAGGAGCAACCTTCCACTCTGTCCCAGAGGTCACAGAAAGGCAGCACAGTCACTCCCTGTCACTGCACATCTGGGGTTCTTCAAAATCCATCCTGTGAAATCACACAGCTACTTGTAAGAGAGGCTTAGAGAGAAGATGTCTTGCCTGGAGCCAGGATTAATGAGGTTGAGTCCTACTGGTGGCCACAAAACTGATTGAGTTTGGAAAGCGCTGCTGTGGGGTTTGGTTCATTACTGTGATGGGACCGCAAATCAAGCACAACTTTCCCAAGGATGTGCCTAGATAATTTAGTAATATCCCCTTGAAGACCACAGTGCCCTTTAAATTCAAAAAGCTGGGTTGTGCACAGGCTAGAACAATTACATTTTTAATTAGGACCACTCACAGCAATTTGGTGAAGCGGAGGAAGAAAGAGAAGACACTGTGTCCTTGCTTCTCCTTTTGATTTCAGGCAGCTCAGTGGTTTTCTGTGTTCCAACAAATTCTAAACGACTGCTTTTCTCTCTCCAGCAGTCTCCCAGTCTTGACTTGTGGTGTTCCAGGTCTGTGCTAAGCTCTCTGCCTGTGTTCCCATGCCTGCCCTGTCCTTCAGTCTTTGAAGCCTCCTTGAGAAGGTGAGTTAGGTCTGGAGAGGCTCCCCAGGGCAGTGGTCACAGCACTAAACCTGTCACACTACAAAAAGTGTTTGGACAATGCTCTCAGGCACAGGGTGGGGTTCTTGGGGTGTCCTGCATAGGGCCAGGAGTTGGACTCGATCATCCTGATGGGTCCTTTCCAACTCAGAATGTTTCTGGTTTTTTGATTTTTAGTCCTAAATGAACAACTCTCTGTCCCTCTGCAGATTTCCATCTGACGCACTCCCTTTCCAAAGGCATGTGGCATACAGAACGTTTTTAAAAAGCCAGATAACCTTTGCTACAATCTATCAGCTGAAAAGGTTCTGTCCTGTTGATGCAAGAGGGCAGAAAGGTGTTCTCCTGGCCATCAAAATTCTCCTTTCCCCATAGCTGGATTTAACTGCACTCCAATGCAGTGTCCTTGAACCAAGGACATCCACTTCTCCATTCCCCTCTACATTAGAGCTGGATTTTAGGCTGAAGGTGCATCTAAATGAAAGGCAAAATTCCTCCTGCTTTCAACAGAAGGGAAATTTCTTCGCTTGAGCGGAATTTTACTCAGTCAGGAGTTCACACTTATATTGGTAAATAGGAAAAGACATCCCCAAGCTGGTGAGAGGGATTCTGACCAAACTCCCCGAGGCTGCACAGAAGGGTGAAGTCTTCAGGGACATGAAGCCAGGACATCTGCAGCCAGCTCTGAAGTCTGCTTCTAATGCAGGAACAGGACTCAGGTGTGCCGTGATTTTAGTGGAACAACATGCACACAGATCCCATCATCGTGGTTGTCCTCTGCCACCACCACGAGACCTCAAAGAGCAGTAACGCCACTGCTGAGAATGAAGCTTTTGGAGCTCCCTGAAGGGGTTCAGCTCAGCCTGAGCTGTGCCCACACTGATCCTGAGCAGGTAACACCAGTGCTGCTAAGAAAGGGAGAAAGCCCCATGGAACAGCAAACATTGACAAAATCCATGTTCTGCACCAAATCCTCAGGATTATGTGGCTTCTAAAGCAGGATGTTTAATGAGGGGTTGGGGTCCTTTTAGTGAAGATTTGTAGCACTTCAGCCAGCTGAAGTTTGGGCACTCTGTGTGCTCACCAGCTGTGTGAGACTCTGTCTGTCTGCATGTGTGACAGGCACTGGCAGCCCCATCTCCTCCGGGACATATTTGTGGAATATCAGCTATTTAGTGCCACCTTGTTCACTCAGTGGGTAAGCCAGAAATAACTGTGGAGCAAACCCAAACCAAACCGTTCCTCTCCTGGAGAAGCTGATGCCAGTGCACCTCTCTTACCTTCCAGACAGGAGCCAGGTGAAGTCATAACCTGGGTGTCCTCAGGAGACTGAGCCTCCTTGCTCTCCCTTGGATGTGTAGTACCCCAGGTGAGGTTTCCATGCTGCTCTGATACTCCATCCAAGGCAACAACTCTTGTTTTTCTGTAAATTGTGGCTGAACTTTCACAAGAGGTAACTTCTAGCTTGAGACTGAATTGCTTCTGAGTGCATTGGGCTGAATGCAAAGGGACCTGCGGTTCAACTGCCAGAGCAGAGAGAGGAATGGCAGTGATATGGGAGAGAAAACATCAGTTTGAAGAAAACTGAAATAAATGAGACCACAGGAACCTGTTCACTTCATGCCAAGTGAAAAAAACCTCTCGGTGAATAAAAAATTTAAATATTTCTAATTCAGAGCACCGGGGAGAGAAATAAATAAGCAATGAAGGCCCATACTCCCTAACTGGAGAAAAGGAGCTGTTTCCTTGCCCCAGCTGCCAAAGCACTGAGCCTGGATAGAGCAGGCACAGATTTCACCCCTGCTTTTGCTCTGGTGTACAGAAAAACCACATCTCCCCATCCTTTAATCCTTTTATTGTTGGCTTTAAGGGGCATAATTATTTCTGCTACTGCTTTTTCAAACTGCTTGTCCATTCTGGGTGTAGCTTGTCCATTCTGGATGGAGACAGGGATCCCACCTCCTGCGTGTGAGTGCCCCACCATGTGCTTGGGGTCAGGGAATATTGAACACAGAATGTGACCCCTCTGCTAGGTGGATTTGAGGGAGAAAACACCACTGCAGAGCTCACCTGAGGCTGCAGTCTCTGAAAGAAGCAGTTCATCGATGTAAAGCAAAGACTGCAGGCTCCAGGGAATACTGACGTGTCCATGGAAGTAGAGACAAGTCCGAGCTGGGCTCACTAAATCTCTGTTTCATTTCACTAAGGCAGGGGAGACAAATGAATTTCAGCAACCAGGACAATTAATAACCCAGCCTCATGCCAGGTGAAAGTGTAATTAGCAATGCCAGATGGAGCTGCAGCCACAGGAGGCAAGGAATGCTCCCTCTCCCTTGGAATGTGCCACATTGCAGCCACATGGGTCCTCCTCTGGGAAAGGGCAGCTGAAATCTCCTCAAGCAGCAGATGAAATTGGATTTAGGTTTATATTCATGGGCTGGCACCACAAGCCCTAGGCCACTGGTTACCATGACCTGCTGTGACTATTTGGTAACTGTTGGGCTCCTCTC
>VYZT01060139.1:0-26947 GCA_013400735.1 Pomatostomus ruficeps | reverse complement strand
TTTTTTTTTTGGTTGTTTGGGTTGTTGGTTTTTTTGTATTTATGCTGTAGCTACTTCATGAGTTGTTTAAAATCCTGAATAGTTTTGGGGAAAACCTATAGGATGTTGGTAAACTAGCTTCTCACCCTTCCATTTTTTATCTAATTCTCATGTTTCTTCCATGGAGGAAACATTCAAGTTATTGTAAAAGTAATTTTTTTTTTTTTTTTGAAGGAACCCTTTAGTAAATAAAAGCTGCCTCACTGCAGACTGCTCACTTCCATGCTGAGGAGAAGGAACTCTAGTAATTATAATTATAGTACAATACATCCCTTGAAGCACCCCCAGGAGGCTCCCTCTATCTGGGAAAGGTATTGGAATATTCACACCTAATCACCACGATACAGAAATGCACCTCTTTAAAGGGGGAAATCAATTTTCCCTTAATATTTAAAGCGCTCACAATGTACTTTGCTGGAGCTAAGTGGTCAGATAAGATCATACATTCGGTGCTGGTGATCAGGAGCGAGTCTGAAAGGGAGGGGGCACAAGGAGACAGTGGGGTTCAGTGGGAACTGTTTGTAACTGCAGAGCAGTTTATTAATAAAGAGAAAAAAAGAGAAGTGTTGGCTGGTTCTCTCTCCTCAGTTCAGTTCCCCGCCAGTACAAAACCCCACCAGTGTTGATCCCGCGGGTTAAAGGTCTGTTTGCCATCCTTTGTGACACTCACAGGGCTTTTCTCTGTTAGCGACATCTGCTGCGATCTGTGGCACAGACAAATCCTCGGCACTCACCTGGAATTCTGGTCTCTTTTCCCTCTGCTGTACCCCCTCCATTACTCTGTTTTGTGAGTCACAGTGGTGGCAGCAGTTCTGTCCCCTGAGATCACATTAGGGACTTCCAGAGAAATTCATCTGCATTGTCAACCAAACCTAATTTTTTTAATGAAAAGTATTTCCTTCCTGTAGGGAATTCACAGTGCCTGCTTAAAAAGTCCAAACAAATGCCCAAACCTAAACACTTTCATCTTGAATCTTACATTTTATAATATGAGAAAATCTATAGGCGTGGAGGGGTTTTTGTTTGGTTTTTTTGTTTAATAAAAAAATCCATTATCCTACTCAATGAGATTTTATGAAGGAAAATAAATGTGGATTGGATATTGGGAAGGAATTGTTCCCTGTGAGGGTGGGGAGGCCCTGGCACAGGGTGCCCAGAGAAGCTGTGGCTGCCCCTGGATCCCTGGAAGTGTCCAAGGCCAGGCTGGATGGGGCTTGGAGAAGTCTGGGATAGTGGGAAGTGTCCCTGTGGTGGAACAATCTTTAACGTCCATTCCACCTCAAACCATTCTGGGATTCCAAATACAGAGGGCAGCTGAACAAATCTTAGCCATTTCTTCTCCACAACATCCTTGTATCCTGAGAATTTCAGTTATGTCCCATTTGTTGCTGCAGTCAGACCACAGTTCTTCCTTTCTTCTGTCTTTCCTTTTGTTTCTCTTTTTTTTTTTCCTTCATCCCATCTTTCCTCTGTTCCAAGGTCAGTCTAAAAAAATCCAGCTCTGGGAAAACATGGAGAAATCTGGCATTCAGTGTTTTTGTTACCCCAGACAGAAATCATATTAAAATTTGAAGCTGAGTGAGTCTGTGGATGTATGCATGGATAGATATGATTTATTGGATGTGTCAGGGGTTCATTTCATCTTTAAATAGGAAAGCCATGAGGTGTGACTTGATGACTTATTAAAAAAATGTCACACTACCTAAGAAAAGTGACACCGTAAAATCCTTACCCATACAATTCCTGAGAGGGGCCTGTCAGAGGGATATCCCAGCATGCCATTTAATGGGAAAAAATAATTATTCACAGATTGTTAGTTTTGCTTTTTACAAACAATGAGTCCAGTTAATTTTGTCGTATCACCGGCTTGTGTTCGCACACTTCAATCACTCCTTTAAACCAGCCCAGCCTTCCCAGGGCACAGGGAGTGAAAAGGCATCATTTTAATGGGCTTGTAGCTAATTAAAATGTGTGGCACTCAGAATGTGGCATAAAAAAGTAATTACAGAAGAATACATCATGTCACGGACAAGTGGCTGAATGTGAGCCTGTGCTGGCAAAGACCACGGAGGAAAATCCAGCCTGAACCAGGCTCTTCCGAACACTCGGGACCCTGCGTGTTTCACCCACAAGTGGTGGAGGTGTTTTCACAAAGGATGAGTTTCCAGACCTGTTTTTCCATTCTCCAAGGCTATGCCTTTGAGGCCTTGGTGCAGATTGACCTCTGTCCTCACATGAGACTGTCAGGGACAGTGTGGGAAAAAATATTTGATTTGTAGGAGCAGCATTTTATATGCAGGGAACAACAGAGAGTTGGGGGTTTTGCCTGATGTGTGTTCCAGGCTGCTTGGTCTCCTTCACTGCACCCACCTAGGAAATGAACACATTCCACTGTCCCAGGCTGCTCCAAGCCCCATCCAGCCTGGCCTTGGACACTGCCAGGGATCCAGGGGCTGCCACAGCTTCTCTGGGCACCCTGTGCCAGGGCTTCCCCACCCTCACAGGGAAGAATTTCTTCCAAAAATCCCATCTAAATCTTCTTCTTGGTTTAAAACTGTTCCCCCTTGTCCTATAACCCCATGCCCTCTCCAAATGTCCCTCTCCAGGTCTCCTGTAGACACACTTTAAGCACTAGAAGGTGCTGGAAGCTCTCCCTGGAGTCTTTTCCAGGCTGAACAATCCCAGTTGTCTCAGCCTTTCCTCACAGGAGACATGATCCATCCCTCTGATCATCTTTGTGCTCTTAGAAGAGCAGTTTCAAACAGCAGCCTGGGTTTCAGAAGGCAGATCACAAAAAAACCCCAAAACAGCCTGAATCAGAAAAGCGCCTGAAAAACTTTGGAAATGCTGGTTGGATGGGCCAGTTTGGATTGTGTTTGAACAACCTGCACTAGTGGAAGCTGTCCCTCCCCATGGCAGGGGGTTGGAAATAGAAGATTTTTAAGGTCCTTTCCAACTCAAACCATTCTCTGATTCTATAACTGAGGTCTCCAAATAGATGATGAAAGGAAATGCTCCTGCATGGGCTGATAAAGTTAAATATTTTTGTGTCCTAGCCTTCTTCCCTCCTGCTTTTCAAACCATTTCTATTCCTTGCAGATAATTAATTCTTTTACAGTCTTAGCTCTGTGCATTAGCTCACAGTACTGGAAAGATTAAAGGTTTTTTTTTTTCCATTTAAAATCTTGTTAGAATTAACCCCAGATTCTTAACTTAGCAGTCAAAATGGACTCTGTGCTGAACTCAGCAATTCTTTCAAAAAAGAAAATTAAAAATATCTATTTGTCTGCCTTCAAGGAGACTAATGTTAGAAAAGGGAAAAAAGGGAATAAGAAAGAAAACAAAATGTACCAGTACTGTTAGATTTATTGCTTTTACTATAATTTCTTTGGCTTATGTAAATTTAAATGAAATTTTGCAGACCATTAATCCATAACACCAACTACAGGCCTCTCTGTTCTTAATTTAAAATGGATGGATTGATACAAGGAGGACGAGATTTTCAGAAGGCCAAACTCTACTTTGATGAAGTCAGTGGTGAAAGCTCCTCCAGAATCCATTAAGAGTGGAGCAGAGCTGAGCATTTCTGAGAACCCTTCCTGAGTGAAGGGTGGTGAGGGTTCATTTCTGAGATCAGTGCAAGGTGTTCAACATTGTGGTTTCCATGAAGTTCAGTTTTTTGGGTTTTTTGTTGGTTTTTTTTTTTTTTTTGTCTTAAAAGTGTTTGAGCTGTTTAAAATCTACACCCCAAATAGGTTTTGTGGACTTTAAAGGAGCCTCCTGAGCTGTTGTGGTTGGGTTCAGAAATTCGAAGTGGCTCGCAGAAAAGTGCATTAAAGGCACAGGGAAGGGATCTGGGAGACACCACATGTGGCAGTGTCTGAAAGCTGAAATAAGAAAAATAAATGTGGCAGGAATGGATTTAGAAAGTTTCTGTGTTCATTACTTGCAACTGAGACAAGCCCCATAAGTCAGCAGTAGTTTTAACACCTCTGTCCTCTGGAAATCCAAAGTGGAAACCAGAAGGCACAGGTGGAACCGAGCACAGCAGATGAGTCCTGGTCCAGAGCTGGGAGAGAGGAACCACCCTGCAGCAGCAGGAAAGAGAGTTCATGGAATCCCAGAATGGTTTGGGTTGGAAGAGACCTTGAAGATCATCCCATTCCACCCCCTGCCATGGGCAGGGACACCTCCCACTCTCCCAGGCTGCTCCAAGCCCTGTCCAGCCTGTCTTTGGACACTTCCAGGGATCCAGGGGCAGCCACAGCTTCTCTGGGTACCCTGTGCCAGGCCCTCTCCACCCTCACAGGGAAGAATTCCTTCCCAATACCTGCTCTAAATCTAAACAGTTCAACCACGATCTTAAAAACTCATAAAATCCCCTGTGATTCAAAGCATCAGCGCTGGTGGGGCAAAATTCCAAGCCAAGTTGCATTTTTTTTGCTGTTGAGGCCGAATTTGTTTATCCTTGTCACAGGGAAAGACACAATGGGTTACAGGGATCATTCCTACGGGATCAGGTGGGGAACAGGACACAAAGTGAAATATCTGACCTGGTGGCTTTATCTCCACCAGGCCAAGTGCCTGTGAAAACGTACGGTGCCTTTGCCACCAGAGGCAGGAGCAGAGGCAGTTTAATGGGGCTCTGCACACAAGTTTTAGAGCCTTTCACAGCACAGATATAAATGATACATTTCATCTTTATGCCACCCTCCTAAATCACTAAAAAGTAAATTCACTTAATGCTGAGAGGCAGAAGCCCCGAGCTGCTGCTTTGCTTTGCTATTTATAGTGTCAGGACCAGCTCGGGCTTAATCTTCTGGGTGTCATTCAATATATTTCTGACCCAACCAGGTAGAACGGGAGCCTTGGCTGTATTTCCAAGCTCTCAGAGGTTTTAAGACAATCCCATAGCTTTTGCTGCAAGTAGTTTTTGCAGTGTACTGATAAATAATCTCAGGGAGGGTGTAATTGTCCACAGGAAAATGTCAGCGGCAGACCAGAAAATAAAATCCCCCAAAAAACTAAAAAAACCCCAAACAACAAAAAGTAAAAAAAACCCCAAACAAACAAAACAAAAAAAGGGACATACTGACTTCATTTTCCCAGCAGATGTCTTTGCTGAAGTCCCTCCCTTCACTGGCTCCATTTCTGCCATGTTAATAGTCATAACTACGCCCTGTAGCTCCTTGGTAGGAGAATTGTCACAGTTAGCCTGTGACTTCGCACCAGCTGTCTTGGCACAAACAAAGCAACGTGCTTTGGACTCTGAACACCTGCAAGCCCAGTCCGTGGTGGATGTTTGCATGCTAAACCAAACAGCTGTTGCATTGCAGGCTCATTCTCTTGGGGAGGCTGGGGGGGAGAGAGGTGGGAAAACGTCTGTGTGCCCAAATGCCGTAATTTTCCCATTTTGAGGTTTATTCTGTGAGTTCTCTTCCAGGATGCTGCCTGTCAGCTGAAGGAGGGATGGCCCCAGCAGTTATCTGGAGATTACCCGATCTGTAGGGTTCCATATGTTGGTAGCTCTGAGCAGCTAAATAGAATGGGGAGAAAGAGAAAAAAACTCCGCATTTATTTTGATTTATTTCCAATTACTCCCTTTCCAGGGCTCCCAAAGGACAGTTGGGTTTGGTTGGTGCACTTCTGGATGAGTGTGATGTGGGAGCTGGCAGGCAGCACTTTGGCAGATTTACCCCAGTGAGTTTAATAACCCGACGAGGATTGCCCAGAACAGTGGGATCGGATTCACGGAACGAGCCATGAATGCATTTCTGTTTCCCAGTAACTGTTCAGTGGGATTATTCAGGAGATTTAAATGTGGGTGGCATCAATTTGAAATGCAGATGGTGTATCTTATTAAACACCATTTTAGCTATTTGTAGTGCTCAGAACAGTATTTGCCCTGAATTTAAATAACGATGTACAGTATTTGTTAAAAAACATGCTTGGGCATGTTTTGTTTAATTAGTGGCTTGAAATTTCCCAGCATATGGCTTGTCATTTGCTAAAAAGATATGCAATTATGAACTTCCTTGAAGTTTTACTACTTAAATGCAAAATTAACTTAGTGTGTTCAGCAGTTAATGGCAGGCCATTAAATATAGTATTTACTAAACAAAAGACATATAGGAGCAGCTGAGTGTGCCCGTGCCATCTGTACCTCCAGCACCGTACATCTTTTGGTTCACAGGAGGTGGACTGGACCCACTCCGCTCCCACAGTTCATTACCAGAGTTTTCTGCACTTCAGTGCAAATGGCATCGTGTCTGGTTATTATCTTTAAAGGCCTGGATGCCGCTTTAGAAACATCAATTTAATTTTTATACTTCAGGAAAGCAAACACACCATCTGCTTAGATATCCCGGTACTTTCTGAAGTGCTGCAGATATTTTTTTTTCCTCTGTCAGCTTTTGAACGGCCTTTTAAAGTTTTTGAAACTTTCAGTTGCCCGCCTGTTCATTTTTCATGAGGAAATGGAAATGAGAGTCTGGAAGACCCAAGAATGATGCATGGGGTTTTTTTTCTCCCCATAACTTACCTGCTCAGTTTCTACTCCTCAGCACGACAGATGACTAATTCAGCTCAGCTCGAGCCAGTTCCTCCATCCAACACCTCCATCATTCCCCAGTCCCAGCAGAGCTGATGGAAAGACTTCCCTCAGGCATCTCCAGCACCCCTCATTGCAGGCAATATTCTGCACTCAAATGAGTCACAGACTGGAGGATTCTCATTTTTACTCTTGAGAGAGACATCTCGGGAAGAGGGAAGCACTGGAGCCTGATGAAGAAGTGAGAAGGGAATGATCCCCAGCCTGACACATTCCTTTCCTTCACAACTTTGATTTCATGGCTTTATCACACGCTGCACTTCTTCAGGCACAGACAGCAGGATTCATCTCAGTGCATTACAGACATCACAGGAGCCAGGCCTTCCTAGGAGGAGAAATTATGCAAGGAATTGGCTCTTTTAGGACTTTTACCTCTTCTATACATTTCCCTCTTGAAGAGGTGAATGACAGCCCTGAAACCCCTGTTTCTGGTCATTAATAATGAAAGGAGTGTAGGTATCTACACTGAGATACAGATTCCAAATGCAGAGTTCCAAAACTCATGGCTGAAATCTTCAGGTATCACTGAAAAATCCCTGTAGATTTTGTGTGTACTAGTTTGAAAACAAACCAGTGGGAGATCACAAGTCAGAATTACAATTTAATATGAAAATTAAAATCAATGCAGTAGCACAGAAACACGGCCAGAGTCAGGATGCAGCTGACACGATGCTGGTCAGGGGGGTGGCAGCAGCCCCGTTCAGTGGTGGCTGCAGCCCTGCTGGAGGGGTTCTGCTGGAGCCGGGATCCTGTACAAGGGTCTGGTCTGCACCTGCAGCTCCAGGGGCAGCTCTTGGCCTCTGGCAATCCAGCAGGCAGGGCTGCTGAGCTGTTCCAACCCCAGATTGTATCCAGGTGGGAATGTTCGGCTCCTCCCCTGGGCAGAGCATCTCCCAATGGGATGCTGGAATTCTGTGAGTGCTGGGTGGGTCCTTGATGGGCCATGGACAGAGAGAGCCCCGGAGGGAGTTATCAGGGCTGGGTCATGGAGGAGATAAGGAGCACTGCCCCAGCTGTGCTGACAGCTCGGGAAGGTAGGGATGGAACACATTCCTTTGGGTACGTCCTCCATTGTCACCTGAGACAGCAGGAAAGGCAGGGGTTTACTTTGTTTCCTTTCTCATCACCACTATGTGTTGGGTCAGTAAGAATAAGATGCTCAGCTGGTCAGAGGGACATCCAAAGCCATGATCCTCTCCAGGGTGAGCTATCAAGCAGATGAAAAGAGAAACAAAACAAGCAAGAGGGGAAGAGGTGGGGAATCAGAAGCATTAACCCAAATCCCTGTTTCTTTGGGGATGGTGTTTATCCTCTCACTTTAGCCAGGGTTGCCAGTACTTTTGTTTGTATTTTACCCATCTTTCTCCCCACTAGCCTGAGCACAGTGTCCCAGCACCTCACTGATCTGCTTCGCTCCCTCTCACTGTGACTTTTTCAGGATTTCAGGATTTGATTTACAGGCAGGACTCCTGCCTTTACCACTGCTCTGCTCACTCCTCACTCTGCCTGCTCCACTCCTTTCCCTGATTGCTGCTGATTTCCTTGCCCAGCTCTGTTATTTTTTACATGACTGTCTGATCTCTCTGTCTAATGAACAGCTCCCCTGTCTCCCAGCTCCCTGCTAATGAAGATGGAGAGACCTTTATCTCTTCAGTCCTAGAACCCTGGGCAATATCACAGAGCAAAAGGGATTACGATACAAAAATAGGTCCATAATGTGCTCACTCTTTCTTCTGCTATGCTAGAGAGTGACTTCCTCAAGGGGAATGTTTCTTTTGTCATCCACCTTCAGCTCTTACTTCTCTGCTCAGTGATCAATTGGTTTTTGTGGGGCAAGGTGCTCATGCTCTGCACAAATGTAAAGGGAAGGGGAGGGGAAAGGGACACCTTCCACTAAACCAGGCTGTTCACCTAATGAATTATCTTTGGATTGGTGCTCCTTTTTGACTTATTAAGACCTCCAAATTTTTTCATTTTGCATCCAGACATGTTAAATTGAAATATTGTTTGATCCCCTGAGTGGATGCACCTTGCTGGACAAAGGGACATTTTTGGTTTTTTCCTGCAGAGAAAAATTAAAAGGGAAGAAATTAAAAAATGCACCAGATCATTCATCCCTTTTGGCTTTAAACTGTCACTCCGGCAGCAAAATTAGCCCATGCACATCAGAAGAAATCAATGAGACTTGATAGCAAAGCGTTAGAGGAATGGTGGATGGAGGGAACGGTGCAAACTGTTAAAAGCACAAACACATTCTACACAAATATGAAAATAAGACTTTTCATCCCTACCCTCACACATCCAAATGGGATTCACGGTAGTCCAATTTTGACCTCCTCAGGTGGCCCAAAGCCTTGGTGTTTATGACATCCCGTCAGGGACAACTCCAAAAATGCAGCGAATATTCAGAAGAAATGATAATAACGATTCCCCCTGAGGAGCTCAGTGCTCTGAGTTGTTGTGAGGCAACGCTTGGGGTCTCTGTGTTTAGGGATGTCATTTCCTGAGAAGGAGACATAAAAGCCACCTTGACAAGTTGTCATTGGAGATTTCATGGCAATAGCTGTGAGTGCAGGAATTCCTGCTCTGTTGCCGTGGCAGGATTCACATTCAGCTGATTACATTTTGCCTGCTTACACTCAGGCTGCATTTTCAATTCCATGTGTCATTCTCCTTGTCTTCTCATCTTAAATTACTGTGTAGTGCTGCTGTGCATTATTAAACAGTTGCCACATTTCACCCCAGTGGATCTTGAATTTAAATGATGGATTTACAAAGGCTCTGCTGCTTTGTTAAGTTTGCCTGTTCAGCTGGTTGAGGGTTTTCCTCCAGAAAAAAAGTTTTCCTTCAGAAAAAGACTTAAAAAATTACTGGTTTTCATTAAAAGTTGTCAAAATCTCTTCCCCTTTTCATTTTTTACCCCAAAGTTTCTGGTTGTCTGAATAGAAAATTAAATTAAATAGACATCTATAAAAGAAATGGTGTTACAAATCAATGTTATTATTAACAAAAAAGAAAATTTTTTCCAATTAAACAAGGAAAATCATTCCAACAGTATTTTAGCCATCTGCTTTTTGGATATTGTAGTGAAAAAAAAAAAAAAAAAAAAAAAAGAAAGAAGGAATTGATTTCAAAGCACTGAGAACAGAAACAATGCCTGAGCTGCAAATATCACAGCAGAAATCTTTCCGTTGTTTCCAGCAAGTTCTTTTTGCGCGTCGTCTTTTGAAACTCGAAAATTTCAGAAAGAAAAACTGCCTTTAATCCAGTTTCTTCATAGTTGTATCCATAAAACGAAACTCAAGTGCAATTTGTTCCTTAGATTAGAAACTGAGTGAGACGGGAATCAGTGCTCCATGAAATTAAGCACATTGTGTGCAGGCTGAGGGAACGTTCCTGAAAAGACAAATATTCCAATGTGTCCCAAGGACCATGCAGTGGCTGCCTGGGGGGTTTCAAGAAATGCAGGACTCAGTTTCAGGCAATGAAATAAAATATATTTGTCAGGGGGTGGTTGAAGTGAGACACTGATGAGAGGCGTTACCTGGTGCTATCCAAGGCCAGGCTGGATGGGCTTGGAGCAGCTTGGGGTGGTGGAAGGTGTCCCTGCCATGGCAGGGGGTGGAGCTCAAAGATCTTCAAGTTCCCTTTGAATCCAAACTTTCCTGTGAGTGTGTGACACGATTCCATGGCATCTGTTATGCTTCACCGGCTGTTCAGTGACAACTGAAGAACTGAGATTGATCGGCCCAGTCAGGGAAACCATCACAGTGTCTGTTGTGTTATCTCGGGGATAAAACAATCCCCAAATGCAAAATTAGAGCAGTCAACACCCTTGGAGGAGAACTCAGGCTATTTTAAGACATGTGGAAAGATCTCTAAGGATGCAGATTTCCTAGAAAACTTTAAAAAGCTTTAAAGCCTCTCCATTTATTTATAGACAGTTTCATGAAGTCAGCTGCTAAAAGGCGGTGAAATCTGTGTTGTGGAGTCGTTAGAAACTGCACTTCTCAGGGTCAGGGGTCTGACTGGGGCTGAACTCCACACCCAAATGTAAATATTTTCTATGGCTTGAAGCATTGACTCCAGAGGCAGCCCTAGATGTACAAATTCTGTGGGTAATTTTGGAAAGTGAGAGCAAGCCAAGATGTGCCACACTTTTGAAAGACATCGCTGGGTCCTGCTCCTTGAAAGAAGTTCCCCTTGTTTTTTTCAAGACCATTTTCTCTTTGGCTGACCAGAAATAGTTTCCTTCAGCTCAGAGAACAGATAGGATCCTGCCTCCTGGGTTTCACAGAGGCTTGTTGGGACTATAAGGAAGATTTCAGATGTGTATCATTGATAAAAAAAAAGAGAAGCCTGCTCCCATCACCTCTCGTGCTGGATCCAACCTGTGTTTTAAAGGAAAGCTGAGACTGCAATCAAATAATCTGGTTTAACGAGCTGGTGCTCCAAGGGAAATGTAGAGAGTGAAGACGATGAAGTTGGAAGAAAGCACCGCTGTTCTTCATAATCACCACTTTTTTTACATCAATCTGGATTAAGGGAAGTTGCCTCACAAATTCAAGGCAGCCTTAGAGCTGTTTGGAGCTTGTGTGATGGACAAACCAGCATGGAGAAGTTTTCTGGATGACTTTGGAGGGACTGAGCCTTTATTTATCTAAGTTCAGTACGCAAAGCAGCATCTACAGAAGTGGAACCTTCAATGATTTTGAAGAAGTGTTCAAGGGGTTGAATGGGGCTTGGAGCAACGGGATGTACTGGAAGTTGTTGGGTGGTTTTCCAACCCTGATCATTCTGTGATTCTGTGAATAAAAAAGGGGTTTGTGATAGCCCAGTTTAGAGGGCACCAATGTGTGGCTAAATGAGACAAAGTCCTAGATGGACAGCAGGAATTGCACAGGTGAATTCCATCTGTGCAGCACATTTTATTTTCAGAGCATTCCATGAACATCAAGTAATTAATCCTCAAAGCACCTTGAAGCAGACAGGTGGAAAGGACAGTTAGGCAGACATCCCAGTAAATATGTAATTTCTTCTTCTTCCTTTTGGTTGAGGGTTTTTTTCCCTCTGGTCTGTTTTTATGGAGTGATTCCACAGGTGGACTCATTGGTATCAGCTCGTTAGAAGAGGAAACAACTGTGACATGGTAGATAAGGCACAAATTCAAAAAATAATCCTAGAGGTGATGTAATACTGCAAGCAGAAATCACTTCTTTCAGCGGCACGCTGCAGAGAACAAATGAAACAGCAAAATGTGCAGTGACACAGAGGCTCAAGGGACCTGCTTTGAGACTCCTGCTTTACCTCTCGCTACAAAGGCAAGACTGGCCCTTCTGTGCAGCGAGGATGTGCCCCGGGAGGGGTTGCCATGGCAGAGAACAACCATGTTAAGTTTCCCAGCCCTGAGCTTGTCTGCTCCTATTTCCACCCCCTCACCCCTCTGGCCAGGTTGAGGTGCAAACCTCGGGATCTGGCACTCAGACTCTTCAGGGAATTTGTGTCTGGGCAGTTTGAGGCTGGATTCTGGCACTTCCTGTCCTCACCTGTGACAAGGGGTTCAGGCACATGCCGTGAGTCCAGCATGATGGATTTCCCACCCTGAGTTATGCCCTGGCCGTCTTCCAGCCAGACCATTTGGGACTATGATGTTGTTAAATCGATTCCCTTGCAGGGTCAGGATTGATCAACACAGGGCTTATTTTTGGCAGCACAAAGGAATGTGTTTATTGGCCAAATCCTGTACCAGTAGAAGATGTGACTAAATCTCCCTCTGCCTTCACAAAGGTCAGCTTTTCGAATTACCCTCATCCAGGTACTGCACCAGGCCATTTGAAAAGGTGTTGTCACTGAAAAGAGGGAGGGATGTGGTTACCTCAGCACCTTTTACGAGGAATTCTTCAGGGCCCTCTCATTCCACCTGAGCCAGGATTCACACTCCAGCTTAAGAAATAATCCTGCCTATTTCTGCTGGTTTTGCTTCAGCAGAAACGTGAATGCAATCCGCTGGCTGGCTTTCAGTTTGGGTAATTACATTTTGCTCACATAAATTACTTTAATAGTTTCAAAGAGGGGAAATTACTCTCTGCTAAGTCTTCCAAAGCTATTTGGTAGTGTGAGTAGGAAAGGTGGAATTGGCCAACCCACCGGGGTGGTGGCTGTGTTTTGATGGGGGGTGAAATTCCCCTTGCAGAGAGCACGGATTTCGTGCGGGGAACTTCAGTCCATGTCCAGCCTGCATGAAAGATGGAGAGCTATTAACTCCCTTCTGAAGGCTCCCAGCTCCCAGCCTGTGATGTATCTCCCTCAGCCTGGCTCTCATGTATCACACTGGCTCTCTGACAGCTTTTCTGGGATGGCTTAATAAAGCCCTATTAAATCCTCATTTGCCCATGGTAAGCTGGCTGGGTTTTTCCCTTTCTTTCCTCTCTCACCAGCCCTCTTCTGTCAGGATCCACTCTGTCAGCTGGGCATTGTTTCCTGTTATCAGCCAGGTTAGCTGCGAGGCTGCTTGGCTCTGCATCCATCACAGCCCGAGGAGCCGGGATTTTCCAGACAAGATAAAGATCTCGTTGATGACCTCCACACCCAGTTCTGCATCCCAGCCTCACACCATCCATCCTCTCCTCTGCCTGGGATAAGCTGCAGCTCCCAAATTACTCCCTCCTGCTTTGAATGATCCTTCTAGAGCCTGCTGTGGGAAATGTGCTTTAACTTATCGTCATCCTTCTATCTTTCTGAGGCAAGCTGGGTTTTCCCCTCTGTACCACATCCAGTGTTCTTATATTATATCTTGGGTGTTAAATCCATCACTAGTTTAATCTTTCTCATTCTTTCCTGCCCTCTTAAATTTCTTCAGCTTTCTCATCCATCACATCACTCATTCCAGCCTTGCTATTTCCACTGTCATCGCTTTCGGTGTCACTCTCATGCCTGAAATATCCTCATTTTTCACGTCTTTTAAGTATGCGACCCAAAATGCCATCCCGCCTGAATCGGGGAATCAGTGGCATTATCTTTATGGTTATTCATTAAACAGGAGTTTTAGGACAGCTGATGCATTTGCATAAACTTATTGTTCACAACATCTGATTGTTCAAACCCTCATTCTCTGAATTCATTACCACAGGAGGAGATTTCTCCAGTGTTTGAGGAACACAGCAAAAGACACACATGATGGGAAGGTTTTGGAGTGCAATGGGCAAGATTTTCTTGCAAAACTCATGATATTTGGAGGTGTCGAGCTTGTTCCTTTGATCAGACCTGGATTTTTACAAAGATTTATGAACATCAAAACTGAATATTGCCAGTGGTCCCATATACTGTGACGTGCAGGAGGAAAATATTGACCCAAACCATTGTATGGGTTGGACTTTCTCTGGGCAGGAATTGTAGGTAATTCTACTCATCAGATGTGAATTTATCTCATCCCGGGTGCTGAAAGGATTATTATTTTTCTGAATCTTAGATTTTTCAATTTCTGGAGGTTGCAGCAGTTTTAATGGATTTGAGGATTCTGACCTTGCAGTGTTATTCAAATAGAGATGAACAGCTGAAAAGAAAAAAACAAAACACAAATACATTCCCTGAATGTCCTTACAAAAGAAATGAAATAAAAGAAATATTGTATCAAAATTTCCCATTAAAAAAAAATTGCTGTTTAATGAACTTAATTTCAAAAGCTGTGGATGTTGAGTATTTCGGACAGTGGAAGGTCTTCCTCACCTGTCACTGTTTTTATCAACTGCTATTGTACACAGCATTTGCCATTTCTTCTTTTGAATGCCATAGCAAGAGCCACCTGGAAAGAAAAAATTGGGTTCCATAAATGATCCTGAAGTAATGAAAAATGTTAAATCTTAAATCAGTGGCGAAGAGGATGCACCACTTTATTTTTCCCCTACTGCATTTTTGTTCTTCAGGACTTAAATATTCCAACTTTTCATTCCAAATTCACAGAGGTAGCCTGATCACACCAAGACTATTTGCATTTCTCCAAAATCAAAATGGGCTTCCCATGGGCCCCACCTTTTCGTTGGGATGAGCTGGACAAAGGAAATCTGCACGTTCTCCATGGAAAAGAGGAGTGCCAGGAACTGGGAGTTTGGGACCTGAAGAGCTGTGCTGTTAAATGCCTGGAGGGCTGCGAAATCTGGTTTTTAGTCAAAGGACTTGAAATTCTGGTTGTCTCTCCTATACAAAGAAACCAGATGAGTTCTGGTGGTGCTGGGAAGCCTGGAAACATCTGATCCTAAACCATCCACACTCATAGCTCCCCAAAAATCTACCCAGGACCCAAGGAGTCCCAGTTCACCAATATTTGTAGGCACAATTTTCTTGGTCTTCATTGAAAACGGATCCTCTACCTGAAGTTTCAGCTCTACAATTTCTAATGGAGAAGAATTCTGCTCTGAGAACTCCTGGCTGTGGTTACACAGGGTCCCTCCAGAGCTTCGGGGCTGCTTTGCAGGTCACAGCCTTTACGCTGGGCTAACAGGGCAGCCAGGGAAATGTTGAGTGCTTCTTTTTCATTGGGAGATTTCCCCTTTGTACATCACTGAGATACACCCACAGAGCCCAAGAGAAATGTTTTCTTCTTCCAAAAAAACTACATTAAATCCCATAGAACATTTTGAAGCAAATTTTGATATTTCCTTTGAGACGGTGGGATTCGTATTTTGAGAAATCTTGCTTTGCCACCAGTTCCAACCCAAGGAAAGGCGGAAAGGGCAGGAGCTCAGGTGCTGTCCTGGGGTGATTTCCCTGTCGTCTGCTTATGCCCAGGAATGGGTCCTGCAACTTTAAGCTGGAACGAGGAGGTAGCCAGGGAAAGTCTGGCACGGCTTGTTTTTTATCTTTTTGCGATATGAGCACAAGTTTATTTACATACTACTGGTCTGTCGGGCTGTGAGGTAGGACAGAGGGGTTTTTTTCCCCTTTTCCCTTCTCACTGGGATTGCAGTTTCTTTTGGGTTTTTTCCCTCTTTTTGGACTGTTCAGCTTGGTTTTTTCCCCATCCAGAAAATCAGACAATCTCTGGGGGAGACAGTCAGTGGACCCCTCGCCAGGAGCTGCCGGACCCCTGGCCCAGCCAGGCTGAACCTTTGGGAGGAGCTGAACCAGAGAAAGAAGAGACTCTAAAATCCCCCATCTTTCTCCACAGCAGAGAGGGTTTATTTTCTAACATTATTAATTTTTATCTTGTGCCTGCGTGCACCTTTCTTGTTAAATAAATGAGGTTTTTTCATTTTCCTCCAAGAAGATTCCTTTCGAACCTTGGCTGGGGAAAGGGGCTGAAATTCTGCCTTTTAGAGGAGACACCGTTTGGGAGTGTCCTCCCAAATTTGTCTCAAACCGGGACAGGTGTGCTGGAAAGGAAGGGTGGGAGGTGATGGCAGAGGTGTGTGGAGTTCAGGGCAGTCAGAAAACGCAGCCAGACGAAGTGACAGCAGTGACCAGACTCCGTGCCACCCTCAGGGCTGTCCTTGAGAGAGACACCCTGGAACAGCTGCATTGCACAACAGCACCGTCACTAATTAGGTGTGTCTTGTAATTGGTCAGGAAGCCATTAATGACAACTCCCTTCAAACCCAAACAGCTGGCTCCGGGACCCTCCAAGCAACAACAAGTGCAAGAACAGGAGGAACAGGAATAATTCAGATCCCCAATATAGCCAGTTGCTGTTCTAAATCCTTAGGTATTATTTTTTTAATGTATATTTCAATGACAAACCAATCCTGGCACTTTTTCTGTTTAAATATGTAGCCACTGATTCTGGGGGAAAAAAAGAGTAAATTTATTTATTTCCTTATTTATTTTATTTTATCAGTGCAGCACTAGTTTATTTTGGTGAATCGCTCTCATTTGAGTCTAAAAAAAGCTCCTCAAGAATACATTGTACTCTTTAGAACATCACTGTCATAAATCAGTATAACTGCACTGACTTTAGAAATGCTGCCATGATTTATTTGATTTGTAGCAGCTGTGGATCCAACCCTCCATTCTTTGGTGCTTGGTGCCAGCACAACCCATCACTGAACTTTACTAGAAGGTTTCTGATCAATTAAAAAAAAAAAAGACTTTTTTTCCTTTTTTTTTCTTTTTTTTTTTTTCCATGACAAGAATTTCTACTTCTCTTTTAAGATTCTAAACTTGCAAGTCAAATCTAAATTTCCTGCTATTTTCAAGGGCCTCTCATGGAGTTCTGTGGGAAACTGAGGCTCTTGACCCTCTGCAGGACAGGACCTTAGAGCTGGAAGGAAAGTGCCTGGCATCTTGTACACCCTGCTAATGTGCTTGTGCATTCATGCACAGTAATTGATCTTACAAGCTCCTGAGTGTTCACTGGACTTGCCATTACACCATGAATATTTTATAGCTGCACCACTGTAATAACAGTAATTACATTTGCCCTTTTACAGAACCTTTTCTACAAGGGTTTCAAGGTGGTTTATGGATGGTGATTAAGCCCCATGGTCTTCCTGTGGAGTGGGAATAATTATTACCCTTCTGCAAATGGGGAAGCTGAGGTACAGAAAATCTGAACTTGACCTTGCCCAAGGTCATATCTCAAATCGCTGCCAGGATGAGGAGATGAATTTGAAGATTCTTGCTCCGGGGTCACTGTAGTTATTTATTCAATTTGGATTATGCCACCAACTGAAAAAAAGTTTTTAAAATTGAAACAGTCAATATTATTTTTCTCTTTGGAATATTGCACATTTTTCCTGCTCTGAAGAGCCGCTGTGCCTCCTAGCACATCATCACAAAAAAATCCACGTGTCAGAAGGTTCTCACTGACATGAATTTGAGGTGCTGCGGCCAGAGGCGCTGCTCCTACCCAGAGATGCCAGGAGAGAGCTGTCAGGAAGCATTAGCCCAGTTCTGCAGGTACCAGCATGAACCCATTAATGCCATCAGAGCCGGCCACTGCTGTGAACAAAGCCCGGGCTGAAAGGCACTTTTCCCTCAATTGCTTTGCTAATGCTGAAACAACCTCCCAAGGTAGATTGCAATGTCGTTTAGATGAATGAAAACGACTGGCTGTGATCGCTGCCTTGATAAACTTATTTACTACTGAGAGTGCCAGCCCTTGGCCAGGCTGTAAAAAAGGTGTAATTATTGTGTAATGATTATATAATGCAAAACACCTATTTACCCAGGGAAAATGAGCACATTTCCTGAGTGGTACATTAATGTACCTCAGTCTCAGCAGGGCGCAGCAGCCTTTGGAAAGGTAAAATTCCAGCACGAAATTCCGGAGCAGAAGGAAGCCATGGTATTTTTATCTCAGTCGCAGCTCTGAGGGAACATGAAGTGTCTCCACATTTCCAGCTTCAGATTTAATGTGACTGGAACCACGTGTGGGATTTCCCTGCAGCTGGGGAGCAGATGGTGCCAGGTTATGCAACGAGGGATGTGGGGACAGCGATCCAGTGCCCCGTCCTGCTGCTCCCCACAGCACTGAGCTGGTCTGGGAGAGCAGAACCCACAGAAATAGCTCTGTAAATATAAAATGTTCTCCAAGAATACAGAATCCTGGCCTCACAGAAGTAACCGGGAAATTATCACTTAATTCTGCCTGTTCAGAACGTCCTTCAGGGAGTTCAGAGGAACCTTTAGCACTCAGGAAGACACTGTAATTACTGTAAATGATGTAAAATCCTTTAAGCTATGAGCGATTCGACCAGGCTGATCAATACCTTGCAATAACAAGGTTTAGCTTGGTAAGAACTGGTGTGCAGTAATAACATTGTTTATGATTTATTCTGCTCAGCTCCCGAGCTTTTAGTCCAACAAACCTGTGTATTCCAACAGAACAGAATCCCAGAGCAGTGCTAGTGGCTGAGTCTTTTGGATATTACCACAGGAAGCAACGTGCTCCTGGCCTGGCTGGGGGTTGAAAGGGAATGAGGAGGGTGCCAGCACATCCAAGATGAGCAGGGATAAAACAAGGCCACCCTTCCACAGAGAAATGCCTGGTGCAGACAACCTACCTTGAGAAAGGAGTTATTCCCTTAGCACAAGTTTCCCGTCCTTTTTTTATTTTACTTTTTTCCACTTTTCTTCCTTGTGGGATCAACCTATGGATCCTACCCTGAAAAACAGAGGGGTTCCCTGTTCCTAGCAGGGCTGTATGAGCAACTTTCCCTTTATTCTTCATAACGTCACAGAAACTGCGGGAAAAAACCAAAAACTCTCCAACAACATTTTTAGTGTTAGAGAATCAAGGCATTACTTTATTGCTGGCCAGGATGCTGTTCTGGCCAGAATGTGCCGCAGAAATCTTTCATTTAGCTTGGGTGTGCAGAGAAAATCATTCCATGACACATAAATTTTACCAGATTTTTCCTAAACTTTATACAGTAAAAACTCATAGAAATACATTGGTTCCATGTTCATTGGTTCCAGGTTCCGTAGGTCTTAGTATTTGGTTTCTTATGGGTTACAGATCTCTTCTCTTCTGATGCTAATTAGGTTCTCATTGCTTAGTTTTCTTATCAGTCCTTTCCTGGAATAGGTGGCTCCCACCATGCCAGGGATATTGTCTTGTGTTCATAGTTCATTACTGGCCCTTGCTGGTTGTTCTCTCTTGTGTATCTCCTGTGCTGCTCCCAGTCTGTGGAGATGCTGAACTCATTAGGCCTCCACCCAGTTCATTCTGTGATTGTGAAGACTGACCGAAGTTAAAAAAAATTTAAACTTACTATATTTTGCGACAGTAAGAGGATCATTTATGGGAAAAACATCCAAAGGAAACTACCTGCTCTGTCTTGGGCTGTAACTACTCATCTGAAATAAAACATTGGACATGGCAATATCCACTGAGTAACGTTCCACAGAACGCGGACAGCAACTCTGAACTGCATGTTCTGAACAGAACCATATTTTAAGTTGAAGCTCTGCTTTGCAAACACCTTAAAATGCCTGGAAATTTCACTGCTGCCTTTTACTTATTCATTTCAGCTCCCGTGCCTCGGCACCTCTCAGCTTTGATGCATTGAGGATCATTAGCAAGTAAAGCACTTTGGATCTCTGCTTCTGAGTTTATGTTTCTGAACACAAGCAAAAACTCATACCCATTAGTTATTGACTGAGCTGGAGCCTGCTAAAATATATCTTGAGGAAGTTCACTGATTTTTTTCTTTTCAGTTCATCTTATGGGAAGTTTTGCTAATGGAAGATTCAGCAGGTGAGGAGCTCTTTTATTTTTACATGCACTATATGCAGTTTGGATGCCATTTCATTAAAAGCTGTTTATGAACAAAACACTTGAAAACAAATGTGAATTGCCCAAAGCATTTTTCCCCATTGTCTGAGCTGAGGCTGTTCCCTAAAACCAAAGATTTGATGGACTTTTTGTTTTTCTTGCATTAGAGGTTTTTATCCCATGCATGTAACAAATGAAAACCATGAATTGGAGTGGGTATGGCATTTTGAAAACCACAAAGCAGTTGATTTATTCAAATTATGTTTACACAGGGATTATTCCCCCCACCAGTGAAATGCAGCTGCCTCTGGCTTGGAAAAACATCAGTCTTTAAAAAGAAACATTGCTAAGTGAAAAGAACTTTATCTCATATAAAACTTGAGGAGGAATGTAGGCTTGCAGAATGTAATTACTCATTTGGATCTTAGCCCAGACACCAAAGCTATCATTGCCTCTTTAGCAAAAGTAACTTGGAGTCTTAAGTGGTGGCACATAATGAAAGCCTCGACTCTGCAACCTCTCTGGAAAATAAAATTAGTGTTGGTAGTACGATGCTTCCCAAATATTTAGATGTAATTGCACTTAGGATTTACACCATGCTTTAAACAAGAGACCTCCAGACACTCCATAAAATAAAGGTGGGGTTGATTTGCAGAACAGCCCCATTCACTACTTCTGGATCTCCACATTTCAGAGCCTGAAATGTGTTGTCATGAGGGAAATAAGTGACTCTGTTCTGGCCCCTGCATCCATGCAGAGCTTCCCAGCGTTCCGAAAGGGAAGTTTTCTGCACGGATCGCTGGCAGAGGCAGCCACAGGGATGCGGTCACACGGCAGCGACTGCAACAGCCAGAGCTGGTGTGAAGGATTGGGTCACCCCTCAGCCTATTGATTGTGGGGTCTGTAGCAGCATATTTAGCACTGGTGTCACAATCGTGGATGGGTTTGTGATGAAGCTTCCATGGTTTTTAAAGGCAGTGAGATTCCGGAGCGGGCACATCCATTTTCTCTGCGATGTCCAACATCCATGCAATCATTTCTATCCACAGGAAAATTGGTGAGCGTGTTCCAGCAATGAAGATGTTCTCTTTTTCCTTCTGTGTCCTTGGCATTTCCATCAGTTTCCCCAAAGGATTCTTTGTCTTTTTTCCTGGATTTTGAGTTATTGCCAGACTGACATCTGAAGATCTGTGTTATTTTAAGGCTGTCTTGGTAAAATATCTGTCCCATAATTGGAGGAGAAGTGAAACATCATCCAAATGGTACTAAAATCCATATTTTACCTACTATGGTAGTTTTATAAAACCTATTGGGAAGGTAAGAACAGAGATTTATGGAGAAAAGAATGGAAGTTTGCAAGGAATGACACATAAATTAAAAGAAGAAGGGTGTGTAGGTTTTCAATATTTTCTTAAATAAGGAGTTTTCGTCTGACTTAAACAGACAGAAAATTTTTAGTCAGTCTTACCTCACAAGATGTTAGAGAGTCTGTTATGTGAATTCTCTGTAATAATCATTAAAACAAAAATAGTTCAATGCAGTTTATGATCACAGAGTCATAGAATTAAAGAATCATAGAATTAAAGAGCCCTGGAATGGTTTGTGTTGGAAGGAACCATAAAGACCGTCCCATTCCAACCCAGTCATGGACAACTGGCTTGAGGTGGCCCTGCTTGAGCAGGGGAGTTGGAGCACAAGACACCCAGAGGTCCCTTCCAAACTCAGCCTTTCTCTGATTCTCTGATGCAGTAATTCGGTGACTCTGAGTCTAAATCACTTTCAGCCTTATGAAACTGAAGATCTTCAAAATAAGATCAGAGATGGAAAAACATCTGGCTTTACAGCTTCCCCCATCTGTCGGAAGCACACATTCTTCTGAGTCTACCAGTTGGTCTGCAAATTCCCCTTTCAATGTTTCAAATGCTTTTTCACCTGATTTAAAATGTCCTGAGCCAAAAGAGTTCTAATTATACATTGCCCCAGGGAAGGAAAACTGCAGGTTTCCTGCGTCCTGCTGTTGGATTTCATGCTGCCCATCAGACAGGGGGCAAGAGGTAGAAACCGGTCAGAGTGTGGTGGAGCAGAGAGCAGCGGTGAGAAAGGATGATGGAGGAGTCTGAGAAATTTCTGGTAATTGTGGTCCAGCCTTTCAGAAATTTCTGTCAAGAGGCAGAACCAGACACATGCTCTTTTTTCAGAATGGGGCCGTTCTGAAAATCAAACCCACCTCTACTTTTATGGAGCATCTGGAGGTCTCTTCTTTAAAGTGTGGTGTAAATCCTAAGTGCAATTACATAGAAATATTTCAGAAGCATTCTACTATTAAATTTCATGTCTGTGAGCCTGCCATGATAATGAAAGAAAGTTGTTTTGGTTTTTTCCCCTCTGCTCTGTGTGTGTGTTTGTGGCCACATTGCAGAGGGAGGGAAGGAGCTATTTATTTCTCCATGAATTGATATTTGAAATCTTCTCCCCTTTTAACAAACTCATTCATCTTCACAGCACCTTTGCTACCAGGCAATTTCTAGAAATCAAGCTGAACATTCGATCTGTGTTGTTTCTAATGACCTTCCCTGCCAATATTTATAATGTGTCTTGAAAGCTGAGGCAGAGCATGGGCTAGATATTTAGTATTAATGAATGTGTCACTCCCTGGAACACGCACACACTGAGGAAACGAGTAAACATGTTTAGTTCTACCAGAGGGGTTGGAGGCACTCGTAAATGGCTAATTAATTTTAAAGGTGTCCCTTCTTCCATTTCTTTGGAGATTCATTTCTTCTTGCTCTCCCTTCCTTTTTAATTGCTGCAATCTCACTGCTGCAACCTGAATTTCGCCTCCCTCTTGCCCACACCCCCATTGCCTCTGACTCCTTCAAGCAAGATTAATAAAACCTTTTGTAATTGCTTTCAGTGCCTGATCAGTAGCACCCAATGGGACAGATAATTTTGGAAAGGAAAGAGAGGGTTTTGGAGAAAAGGATATCCAAAAAAACAGAGGACACTGAGGTGACTGTCACATTAAAAAATTAAAGTTATTTCTACACTGTGCTAAATGTCATTCAAGAAAGGCCAAGAAATGTTCTGCCATTGATATATTGTGAGTCAAGGCTATGATAATAGATAAAATATATAGATATTAAAAACAGATAAGGCAAAATAATCCCTACAAGACCACTTTGGTCAGTGTGATAAGGAAACTGTAAAAGTATGGTGGAGCCAAAGATGATCAGAAAACCAAGGTTCCCTTCCCTTTTCTATAACATAACTTCAGGATATCAGTAGCTTGGGGTCTGCTCTCTGCCCATGTGAGATTTACTTTGCACTCAGAGCCTGCAGGGCTGAGTTAAGCACGGTGGCTTTCCTGCAGAGCTATCCCAGGTGACAAATGAAATGCCCAATGCAGTGGTGATTATGCATGGATTTTCCCTACCTTCTGTGTTTATTTTCTGTTTTCCTTTACCAGAGCAAAATGTCACACTACTGGGGTTGATCGTGTCTCGGTGGAAATAAAAAAATTCAAATAGAAGAAGGGTGAGGGACATTTTGTCCCCTCTCAGCAGCTTTTTGGAGGTGGTGTTGGTTGGATTTGCCGCACCCTTGAATCGTCTCAAGCTCAGTTCCGATGATTTTCCCATGAGAATGCCAAAAAAATTGCAGGTTGGAATTATTCGTTTTTCTGTCAAATGTCATGTAAAAGCCATTAATCTGAATGAAATTCCTAATTTAGATTGGCTTTTTGCTGCCTTTATCCTTTTCCAGTAGATCACTGTTCCCATGTAGTCTTAGATGTTTCCTAAAGCTCTTCCTTAGGCTAAAATATCCCTCCCTATATTTTTTTCTCCTCTCCAGCTACCTTATTCCTTATTTAATTCCTTCTTTATCATCTCAAGAGAGTCAGTACATTTTTAAGGTCTGGTTCCCCCTTTCTGGAGTAATGTGGGATAAACCTAATCATAGCCGCTGTTGAGAATAGCACAATGCCACTGATGGAATTAATAAGGAAGGAATGAAAATTTGTTTTCAAAGCCTGCCCAGCTCTGTCCTAGAAAGTCCTTCAGATGGGCATGAACGGAGTGCTCTGGGTTTAAGGGATATTAACAAATCCCAATAAACCCCACCAGATTTCACTGAGCTCTGCATTTCCTGAGCTCCCTGTTACCTCACCTCCAGCGTGCTGGTGACGCGCCAGCAGATTGATTTGCAAAATTTCTGTCTTTATGACATTCTATAAACCACTTTATGGGACAAAAGACAGATATATCCCTGTCTTACAGAGCTTCCAAATTGCAGCTTAATTAAAGCGCTGTGAGACACAAAGGGAAGACAAGGGCACGAGATCAAAATCAGAGGGTTGCGTTCTTGCACAATGGAGTCCCATTACCCCAAACAGAATCCTGCCAGGGAATGGATGCCTCGCAGCGAGATATCTTTTATGACACTGTAAATACAGCAAGGAAATGCCCGAGATTTTGTTCTGTCGGACAGGGAGAAGGGAAGGTCAGGAAGAAAAGAAGGAGGGAGAGTCTTTGGGGAGTAAAATGGGCCTTGGCCTAGGGTGACAAAGTCTCATCTCCTGGCAAAAAGGCAGCAAAGCTGTGTGGTGACAGCCAGACTAAGGCAGTGAAAAGACAGGGGAAGAAATCTCTGAGTGTGCCAGAAGAAGGACTGAAATCCCCTCCCCAGAGCTGTAGGTTCTGCCTCCCCTCAGAGCTTTCTGTCACAGGAAGCTGCTCTTCATGCCGGGGGACTCCTGCTCTTTTTATCTCTCTTTAGGTTTGGGTGCTGGTGCAGAACCTCTTACACAACAAGCACAGAGAGGAGAAAGAAGTAGATAAGCCCTGTGGTAAAGGCATGTGTGTGTCAGTACATCTTGAAAATGTGATGTAGTGACAGCCAAACCGAAGGCTCTTGGGCCCAACAGCAAAGCACCCGCTGGTTTCAGCCTGGCCTTAAACAGTTAAGAGAGATAAGAAACACACCTGGGGACACGGACAAGCAGTATCTGTCTACTTTTTAGAGGTGTGCCTGTGTTTAGGCAAATTCAAACTGCCAATAACTATTAAAGCTGTTAAGTTCATTTTTTCAGAACGACAATGAAGGGAGATAAATAGTTCTGCCTTAGGAAGAGATAGAACAAACCACACCCAGAAAAAAAAGCATGAATAATTATTTGAATCATAAAACCACAGAATACTGAGTTGGATCCACAAGGATCACTGAGTCTGACTCCTGGTGCTGCAAAGGACAACCCCAGCAATGCCACCCTGTACCCCAGAGCGTTGTCCAAATGCACTCCTTGAACTCTGTCAGGCTGGTGCTGTGATCACTGCCCCAGGGAGCCTGTTCAGTGCCCAGCCACCCTCTGGGGGAAGAACCTGATTAAAGTGATGGGACTGATTTGAAAAGAAGGAAAAGATGATCCTTGACTGATGAAAGGCAAGTTGCTTTAGAGCAATTAATTAATTAAATGCAGACGTCTCTTCCCTGTGAGGGTGGGGAGGCCCTGGCATAGAGTGCCCAGAGGAGCTGTGGCTGCCCCAGCCCTGGGACTGTCCAAAGCCAGGTTGGATGAGGCTTGGAGCAACCTGGGACAGTGGAAATTATAAATTGGAACCTTGGGTGGGAAGTATGGGGCACTGACCTTGTTTGGATTCAACAGGGAGGATTTTATACCATGAAATCTCAGAGAAATGAAGCAACCCAGTCCCCTCAGAGGGATGCATCCTACAAGGACATCCTAAACAAGCACAACACGCTGGTTTAATTCCCAGCCTCTTAAGAATAGCTGGAATATTCTTGGCCAAAGTGAATTATGCAGTGAAGCCACCACAAAAGCTGTTCAAACCAGTGAGTTTTATTATGCAGCTGAGATGGACTGAGAATCCAACTGGTGGTTGTCAGGGAGCTGCCAGGGAGTGATAATTCAGTGCTTTGAGTCACATCCGCATCCACATTACTTGGGAGCGAACAGACGGAAAAACAATACGAATAAAGCCAGAGGGGCTTTTTGCTGAAAGTTATTGAACTAAAAATGGAACTATGAAATGAAGTTGGTCAGGCAGTAAGGTGTATGCACAGGAAATTTTTGGCTTCAATACGAGGATAATTGAAAACTGCCAAAGTTTAACATTAGCCTATTAGCAGTGGTTGAGCCTTAATATTAGAGCTCCAGATGGGGAAAAACGAAAGGTTTTCCTCCTCCTTGTGGTGTGAGTGGCACTGCAAGGAGATAGAGAAAGTACCTAGAGCAACACATAATTAGTTAATACCAGCAAATGGTCCTCCTTTGTTCGAATCAGCAGCCTGTGCTGAGATCCATAAGTGGCTGCCTGCTGGGCATTGTTCTTTAAGCACTATTAATTGCAGCTAATGGTATTAATTGCCTTTTGCATTTGTATGGAGAACGTGGAAAGAGCTGTATATTGCAAATGCAGCCTCTTCCTGATCTTCCTCTGCAGGAATAAGGTTGGGGAAGACTGAGAAGAGGCTCAGATACATCCCAGCCCCGTGTGAGGAAAAGCCTCACAAATCTCCCCAAGGAGAGTTGCAGCATTTCTGCTCAAACTTTGTAATAATAACAGGGCTTGGTTTAATATTTTATGGAGGGATTTTTTAAATTGGATCAGAATTCTGCCTTAAGTCTTCATTAAAAAGACATCTACCCCCCACCGTGCCTAATTCTTCCCACGGAGCTGCAGATTCTGCTGATTGTGTCTGAGGCACAATGAAGAACCAGATCTGCTCGTGGACAGCACTCATTGCACACGGATCAAACCCTGGCATTGCTGCTGGGTGAATGATGCTAAACCCGTCCTGCAGAGCAGCTGGGAGGGGAGCACAAATTCCCCTGTTCAGCCCCAGATCTATCTGCCTGTCACCATCTCCAATCCCGTGCTGAGAGCCTTGCCCCCAGAACAAAGTCTGGCACAGGGCTGGGTCTCCAAAACATGGGTTATTGTAGCTCAGGAGCCCATAAATGCCAGAGCCACAAATCATTTTCCATTATCTTTTCTTGCAACTGGGGCAAGAAAACCACCACGATTTATAAATCTTATTTATAGAATTTATTTCTATTTATTTCTATT
>VYZT01060138.1:8966-19165 GCA_013400735.1 Pomatostomus ruficeps | reverse complement strand
GTAGTTATTCTGCTTTGCATAATGGCCTCTGGCTTCTTAGGTGGCACTTGTTCACAGCAGTTAGACTATCTAGGACTGCAAAACTGAAAGGTGTAGGTCTCGTTATGTGAAGCTTTATCTTTTGTAACATTGAGGTGTTTCTGGAAAGTTAATAATGGCTCACAAATCAATGCCAAATGCACAGTCTAGACTTCTCCCTCTTCACATTTTGTGAAGATTTGCAGGCTGTAATTAAACCCTGCACTTTCTTTTAGTGTCCCACTAGAGCACCTTGTCATTCACCGTGCAGTTTTGACACAATTACCATTTCTGCTGGCCTGCCAATATCACCCTGTCCCTCAGGAAATGGTCTGTGTAGAAAGCCATAAGCTTCAAAGAACAAACTAGATCTGGAAACATCACCACAATCACTGCTCAATATTACTCCGGAGTCCCACAGAATACTAATACTGGTTCAGTAGCATTATGAATAATTAAACATAATTGGCATTGTTTTAAGCATTTGTCCAATATCTTCAAATCAAGGCAGAAAGGCAGGTATTTCAAAAGCATGCATCTTTGAAGGACCTGTTTCATGATGATTGTTAGTTGAAAATTATATACTAAAAATATGACATCAGAAAAATAGACCAGGTTTATAGGATAGAGTTAATCTGTATATATTGTTAAACTTAATAAGTATTTTAGTTTCTTCAAGTAACAGTCTTGTATTTTAGCTTGTTGCTCGGCAACACTATTTTTAGATATTCAAGTGATGTGTATCTTTGAAAATTAATCTCTGAAACAGTCACTGAATCCTTCCTAAATAGACTTTTTTCATCATGCTGAAATACAAATCAATATAATAGCCTTCTCTCTAGCATTTAAAAATGATGAGTAGAATGAAAAAACTCTAACAACAAAAACACACATTTTATAAATCTGCTCTGGGGCATCATTATCTGTATGTCACAACACATAAAAATTTAGAGCCACAGAACTGTGAAACTAGTTTAAGGGTCATTATTAAGACTTCCCAATGTGCTGAACAGTTGCTGAAGAGTCTCAGATAAATTAACAAATGAAATTTTTGCCTATAGCCATTGATGGAATATGTGACCAAAACTTTTCAAAATGTTCCATTTCATGATCACTGGCAAAAATACATGACTATGGAAAAATTTTTTAACTATTATGTTGCAGAGAACTAGTTATGATTTTGTTTCATTTGGATTATTTTTGGTGGAACAATGGTCATGAAACAAAATACAAGTTAAAACAAATGCTGCATTGGCAAGGGTTAATTTTGAAAAAGAAATTGAATGGGAATATAACCAAAAAAATTAGATTTTTTTATTCAAGATAAATCTATTTATTTTTATTTACTTATTAAAATTTTCATATGCATATTCATGCAATTAATACTATGCAGTATATTAGACAGCTACAGCCAAGATTTTGGTGTTACACAATTTTTACCTATGGAAAAAAATAACCTTAAAAATAAAATGTATTCAAATGAATCACTGAATATTTACAGATCAAACTTTTTTAGAATTTCTGTTTTCTGGGAAGCAGCTAATATTAGTCAATATATTTGAAATACAAGAGTAAAAATTGTATGAGTGACGCAACTGTTACATTATCAATTATGTTTTAAGTTTCCTTTAGAATGATGATAATAAAAATGTCACACCTTGTGATCCTCATTTAAAAACCTTAGTTAATTTAGGCTCCAGATGCACAACATAATTTCAAAGAAATCAGTAAAAATGAAGCACATCACTGGCATACTGTTAACATATAGAGACTTACCAATCCCATCTTGTTTTACACCGTTGTGATCCCTTCACCACAATAACTAGACAAACACAAATCACACAAATGATGAAAAAAATGCACATGATAAAATAATAAACAGATGCCATCATTGGTAACTCATCTCTTTATGTGTGCTTTAAGAAGTTTACAGCAAATGTTCTTATGGAAACATAATGTTAGATTTTCTTTGCTTTATTTTATTACAATTTTCCACACCTCATAAGAGTTACAGTCCCTTTCTAGGACCACCTTGTTCCTTAAGATTGTAAGCTATCACTTGAGAAGACATTGCAGCCTTATATTAACCTATGTATGACTTACAGCACAGATGTGGAGATATTTAAATGATGTTATTTTGGTTTTGACGTCATAGTTTGGATCTAAAAAAAGTTTTCAAAGAAACGGGAATTAATATTTTGAGTAAGACTACTAAAACATTGAATCAATAGATGAGGAACATCTGTGCTATTGTATTTCTAAATATTTCAATATAGTTTCCTGAACGTTTCTTTCACAAAAAAAGTTACATATATATGATACTAACTGCTCTGTTTTACCTATTTCTGACTCCTTTTGCTGCATAATTAAGAAAATCTAGAAAATTTTACTCAGTTTTATGCTACTTTTCATTTTCAACGTAAGCAAAAGCTTCACTTTTGAACACACGTACTTTGAAGCAAACCTTTTGTGATAATGTTGACTAGTTTAATACCATGGGAGAAACAACTACTAAATGCCTTTGGAGGTTGGGGGAAAGCTCTTGTAGCCAGGAGAAAAGGAATAGAGGTTTTCTATTTCACATGTGTGCTTGTCTATCCAATGTATCTCAATATCTCTGGTATACCTCAAAGTCATAGATTCCAACCTTTGAAAGCTGTAGTGTCAGACTGCAACCCTTTCTATGAACAACCACATGAAAACTAGGATAAAATTATATGTAGAGGTATGAATGCAGAAAGTGGGAAGGGGGCAAGATAAAGGGATTCAAATTTGGTGATTCTGTCTTTTAGCTACTATGTCAGACTGTTTCAGACTGAATGTCTTTTGGGTGTCCATTAATCTACATCCTTCTCCCAAAACAAGGAATAGAGTGAATATTTCCAAACTCTAATATGGCAATACAGTCTCACACACATATTCCTACTTTCTATTTTGTTGAGGTTAATCTAACAATTGACTGTACTTCTCCATGAAGAAATTAATAGCATGTTTAGGAGTCACACATTACAGGCACTAAACTTTGTAAAGGCTTTTGACCAAGTCCTGTAGAACTCTGATGAGGTTGAGGTATATATTGCTTTAACTATATAGAAATGGCCGTACAGGATGGGGGCAAAACATTAAGATTTGGAAATAAAGTGAAGCAAACAAGAAGTGGAGGTAGGAAGGCAGATGGGCAGAGATGGAAGGCTCACAGGGTGATGATGTGCAGAGGTGGTACTAGGGACTATCAGAAATGTCAAAGACATACCTGACAGTTTCCTTCACTTTAAGAGTTTTAATCTAATAAAAGACAAACAATTTTCTCATGTATTTTAAAACACAGAAGAATTTCTAGTGAGAAACACCTCCACCTATGGATACATAAGATTTGGGGTTTTTGTTAAATTCCAACACACATAGCCTATTTATCTTTTTCTGTTCTGGAGTGCAGACATGTTCTCTCTACATGAAAAGAGCAGCAGTCACATAGAAAAGTTTTTGCATTCAATTCACAGTATGTACAGAAAAGGAGCAATAGATGAGACAGAAGCTGGCCATATACTTCTACAGTAGCATATTTGAGACAGCATAGAAATTGTTTTCTTGTTGAAAAATACAGGTACATAATCTTCCAAAAGAAAATTTGACTTTTTTTTCCACAGGCAGAAATAATATTTCTAGTAGGAATTGAAATCTTTTATTTATAAAGAATGTTCTAGGTATGCTTTTTCTATCCTTTACTGTTATTTTTTCTGTCGTTCTTTTGGGAAAACTGGTTACAAACACCACCCTGAAAGGTATAATGCATAAATTCAAATTTTGTCCTTTTTTGAAGATCTTAAAATTGTGAAACAAAAAATAAGAAGCATAAGAAGAATAAAAAAGTGAGTAAGAGATACTGTAAGATATCATCAAGGACATTATAAGTATTTTGGTAGAAAATAGTTAGAACAATCTGCTAAAGTACAAACCATAATGCCCTCCCTGTTTTCTCCAAGAACTGCGTGGCACAATCAGGATCTTCATATTACAGTCTCCTGTTGTGATGAAGAAAACAGTCTCAAAACAAGTAAAAAACACTGACTACTAGACAGTCAATTTATGTCATTATCATAAAATGGGTCACAAAAGGGTCAGCCAGACATCAAATCTCACTTTGTTATTTCTTAGGTCAGATGAGTTTCAAAGATCAGAGGTTAAACAGAAAATAACTTCGGTCCATTAAAATGCACTTGCTCAAATAACTGAGTCTTTCAATAAGTTCTGTTCAATTTAAAAATAAAAACTTAAACATATTTGACAAGAGTACATTTCAATCACAAGGAACCTATAAACAGTGCATTGTAGTTTAATCCCAGATAGAAACTAAGCGCCACTCAGCTGCTCACTCCCTTCCTTCTGGTGAGATTTGGGAGAAAATTGTAGGGGTAAAAGCAGGAAAACACATGGGTTGAGGCCTAGACAGTTTAATAGGTAAAGCAAGAGCCCCACACAAAAGCAAAGCAAAACAAGTAAGACATTCACCACTTCCCGTGGGTGGGAAGGTGCTTAGCCATCCCATGGAAAGCAGGGTTCCATCCTAATGGTGACCTGGAAAGAGGAACAGCATCACTCCAAGTGTCCTGCCTTCCTTCTTCCTCCTGCAGCTGCCTATGCTGAGCAGGATGCCATAAAATACACAATATCCCTTGGGTCAGTTGTGGTCAGTTGTCCTGTCTGTGTCCCCTCCCAACTCTTTGTGCACTCCCAGGCTCCTCACTGGTGGGGTGTGAGAAGCAAAAAAGGCCTTGGCTCTGTGTAAGGCCTGCTCAGCGATAAGAAAAGCATCTCTGTATAATCAACACTGCTTTCAACACAAATCCAAAACAGCGTCCCATGCCAGCCACTGTGAAGAAAATTAACTCTATCCCAGGTGAAACCAGCACACCCTTCAAAATCAGAATTCTTTGAACTTAAACATTACAGTTATAAACTTGCATTAAAATACTTAAATTCCTATCTACCCTATGCAAACAAAAGAAAACAAAACAACACCACAATCCTTGGAAAGATAATAGTAAACAGTTTCTTTGTAAAGTAGAGGAAAATGTTGCATTCCTTGTCTTTCTCAATATGTAAAATTGCTTTTGAGATCAAAGTTATCCAGCAATTAAGTAGCATACTTGAAAAAATTTAATCATTCAGCAAACATGCTATTACAATATTCCCTATTATTTTTTAGCTCTTTTCTTTCTTAAGTGAAATATTTCATCATTGAACCTGGTACAGGTCTTGTGGAAAAGGTGATATTTATTATTTCTTTTACTTAGAGCTGCTTCAAATTGAGATCATTGTTCAAGAAGATGGATGATTTATGAAGAATGCATTACCTGTTGGGTTGTGCAGGGTGGCAGTTTTTCCTACTCAGAAATCACAGCTTTGTGTCAGAGTGAGTTTATTTATTCAAGTGCATAAAAAAGCAAAATCTTTTACTTAGAGTGGTCATTCTTTTGTTACACATAAGTTTAATAGCTTTTCAAGGGCCCCACTCTCATTAATTTAGTGTGGAATATCAAGAGCAGTAAGTCCCAACATTACTAATCTCATTCTTCTGGCGTTAACAAAACATCGCAATATCTACAACTCTGTTAAAAAATAATCATCGCTTAATAGCTGCACATGGATGCTGTTAGCCCTGGATAATAATCTCTTTACAAGAGTTTCTGTTGTATCAGTTGTAAAAAACATGTGGAACTCACAAAATTATGGATTTGTTTAGTTTCTTGGGTTTTTTAAGATTTTGATATTCAGGATGACATACCTTATCAAATGCACGACTACCTCCATGTTCTTACACCAATAAATACTCAGACATGGTGTTTTTATTCTTTTCTACTACTGTGAAATATTTGTACTCAAGAATACCCCAAAACAACAGGAAGACAAGAGTCTTGCATCATTTGTGACCTTGAAAATTACGCTGAAAGTATGATGATTTATAGGCTTCTCCTGTTTATATTCTTATTCTTCTTACCTTGATACATATTTCAAAATTCTGAATAGGATTTAAGTGGAGGGCCTACTAGTCCTTCGTATGGAGAAGAATATTTTTCTTGCCATCTAGGCCGGCATAATAAATGGAACCAGAAAATGATATAACATATAAATAATAAATATGGCACAACAAGGACTGAATCTCAAAAGAGCTGAAATCTAAACTCCAGGACCAAATAAAATTGTAAATATTATTGTGATAAAGATGCCCTCTTTGAGGTCTACTGGGTTTTGCATTAAATGTTTCACCTTGCATATAAATATAAACAAGACTGTAAAAAATGTTTATTTTTCTGTTTTACAAGTGTGGCCTTTATCTCAGATGACAATAACTCAAATCCTCGCAAGGGAAACAACAAGAATAAGAGTGCACCAGTGTGATAACAGATCTTCAGAGCACTCTCTTAATAATGGCATCAAATACAGTACAGTTAGAAATTTTTTTAAAAAGAACACTCGAGGATATTTCCTTCTTTTTTAAACATGCCAGCAACTACAACTAGGGGAAGCACCCAACTTTATTTTTGGCCTTGAATTAAGCAATTTTATTTAGCAATTAAAAAGATAACTTGTGCAATTTTTAATTCCAAATGAAGTCATTATGAGAAAGAAAAAGTGAAAGCTTCTCTCTCAGAAAGGGTCTCTCCTATAAGTCCTGCATGAATTTCTCTCTCCATCTTCTGTTAGGAGCCTGCTCCAGCATGAACCAATTATTAGAGATACCTGTGCCCAAATAGAGATGCAAACAAGATCATATGCCAAAGTCAAATAGTACAGATTTTATTGAACAATAAATGTGAGAGAGAGAGAGAGAGAGATAGAAATAGGGAAAAGAGTGTGGGAGAGAAAAAGAGTCATGGAGAGACAGATTAAGTAGAAAGATATCACCACTCTGGGCATCCTGATGGCATCCTGTCAGTCCTCTTTTTCTGTTCTTCTCAGTTGTGGGCATAGCATGAAACAGAGTTCAATGGGTTAATACATGTTCAGGTATAGATGGGGATACTCAAGCAGAGGGGACGTGGGGGTGGAGTTTTACAACTGTGCCAGTTTGTGTAAGGGAAGACAACTGGCAGGATAGAAAGCACCATCCTGTCCCACTGGGTCTGCTTCTTATCAGTCTCTGGGGGTGGATGTTCACCCCTCTGTCTTATGTGGAGCAGAGGCTTCCCCACTGGACACCCAAAACCTCTCCTCCTGCCTCTCGGCTGGGAGGAAAGAGCATGCAAACCCGGCCTCAGCAGATGAGGCTGTGGGCTGTGGCCTCTCTCTGCTGGACCTAGCCTTGTTTAATTCTCCTTAGGCCTGAGATAATGGAACAATAGTACCACCTTTATCTTTTCTCAAGTTTCTGTCAGGTGGCTTAACCCACAGTCCATATTTCTGAAACCAAGGAGGTGTATTCAGGGAGGATGGACCTTGGTGGTCGCAGCTTCTTTGTACAGTTTGCCATAGTAGGCAAAATCCTTCTATGATCTTAATAGTATTTAAGACAATTATGTTTTTTAAGTCTTTTACATGGATTTCCCACAGAGTCACACCTTCCTTCAGGTGGTCCAGCATGGGGTGCTCCATGGGCTGCAGGAGGACAGACTGCTTCACCATAGTCTTCCCATGGGCTGCAGGGGAATCTCTGCTCTGGTGCCTGGAGCACCTCCTCCCCCTCTTTCTTTACTGACATGGGTGTCTGCAGGGTTCTTCTTATCACATATTCTCCCTCCTCTCTTCTCTGTGTGCAGTTTTCTCCTGTGCATTAACCTTTCTCCCAGAGGTGCCACTGCTGTCGATGATGGGCTCAGCCTTGGCCAGTGATGGGTCTATCTTGGAGCTGTCTGGAATTAGCTCCATTTGATGTAGGGGAAGCTTCCCGTGGCTTTTCACAGAGGTCACAAGTCCGACCTCCCCATTACCAAGAGTTTGCCACACAAACCCAATACAGTTGGGAATGCAAAAGAAAATACAGTCTTAATATTGATGAGTTTCTAACAGTTTTGCAATGCTTCTAGAACATCTCTACTATGTTTTCCAAATGTAAATGGAAAAACAGATGAGAGAAATTTAGGAATCAGGCCCCAGTAAAACTGTCTGGAGGAATCATATTCCAGGTAGAGGTGATAAATGCTTCTGTGATACCTTTGAGAAGACACAAAATAGGAAAGAGTTTTAACATTCCCTTCATAGGTGGAAAACTAAAGTTTGTCTAGGTACAGTTCATGTTCCACTTTTCAAAGCCAAGACAATCAAAACAGCCATATGCTCAATCAAAACAAAGTAGTAAAGGAATGATAAGAGGTAAACAGTTATTAACTTGTCAGTGACTTTATTGATCATTCACTGTAAGGAGATGAAACTTAAATGTTATTCCATAAAGACAATCAATTGCATAATAGCCATCAAGAAATGTTGATGAAGTGTTAAGATGCGTATATCATATATGATTAAGGAATAAATTACGAGCATCAAATTTCTCAGTGCAATCAATCTCAGTACACACAGCCTATGCTGCATGCATGTGTCATGGTTTAACCACAGCCAGCAATGAAACCCCACACAACTGCTCACATGCCAATGGCACCAGGTAGAGAATTGGAAGGGAAAAAACTAGAGAACTCATGGGTTGAGATAAGACAGTTTAATAGGGAAAGCAAAAGCTGCACACACAAGCAAAGAAAAACATATAATTAATCCACTGATTCCCATGGGCAGGCAGGTGCTGAGCCATCTCCAGGAGAGCAGGGCCCCATCACGTGTAACAGTGACTTGGGAAGTCAAACACCATCACTCCAAACATCCCTTCTCTTGCTTCTTCTTCCTCCCACTTTATATACTGACCATGATGTCATAAACTAAGAAATATCCAGATTTCACAGATTTCACAGAATATTCTATGTTGTAAGGCACCCACAAGGATCATCGCATCCAACTCCTAAATGAACAGCCCTTTGGTCAGTTGGGGTCACCTGTCCTGACTGTGTCTCTTCTCAGCTTCCCATGCACCCCCAACTTCCTTGCCAGTGTGTCAGTGTGAAAAGCAGAAAAGCCTTTGGCTCTGTGCAAGCCCTGCTCAGCAGTAACACAAACATCCCTGGTTATCAACAGTGTGTTCAGCACAAATCCAAAACATAGCCTCATACTAGCTGATGTGAAGAAAATTAGTCTAACTCATCCAAAACCAGCACAGTGTCTCATATAATTTACTCTGAACAAGAGAAGACAGAATTTTTTAGCAACATGCCATTTGACCTGTGCATCAGCCTCAGGGGATAACACTGGCATGAGATTCCTCAGTTGAAACAAGAAAGTCCTGTCATAGGAGACCAGGATCTGAGCCCCTTATCATATTTAAAATCTGTTTCATATGTTTTTCTATGAAAATAGGGACACTCTTTTCCCTCCTCTTGAAACTATCTTACATTTCAGCCAAGAACATGGCACTCATGGCACCAGCTGGTGCACAGGCAAGAGGAAATATCTGGTGTATCCCTGCTGAACATGGAGTCAATTACTTGTCAATAATCTATTTAATAAAGACAACTCTCTGTCTGCTTTGGTATGGGAATGAATAGGAAGGTCATTTATTCTTGAAATAGTTGTTTTTAAGTAATGATCTGCTAAATGTAGTCAGTAGAGGTTCATAACTCCATATCTTGCAGGTAAACCAATTAATTAACATTTTTTGAGTTATGTTGAGGAATACATTTAGTGCAGGTAGCTCTGTGTACAACTGCGGAGTGAAATTGAGCTCTGGGTGGCAGGAGCCTGAGGCAAGAGGCCCTTAACTGGTGCAGAACACTTTGCAACTGTTGTGGTTTTAGTAGAAGGGAGGGGGCCATAAAGATGGCTCCTGTGAGAAGTTTCTGGAGTTCTTCACCATTTCCAGCAGAGCCAATCTCTGATGGCTCTGAAGATGATGGACATGTCACTGGCCATGTTTGGGCCAATTAGAAAGGTTAGTTACGCCTCTGTGATGACATATTTAAGGAAAAATCAAAACAAAATGCACACACACGCAGCTGCTTTTAGTTAGAGAAGGAGGAGGATGTGAGAACATGTGAGGGAAACAACATGGAGACACCAAGGTCAGTGGAGAAGGAGGGAGAGGAGGTGCCCCAGGCTCGGGAGCTGAGATTCCTCTGCAGGCCGTGGTGAGCCCATGGTGAGGC
>VYZT01060137.1:12961-30462 GCA_013400735.1 Pomatostomus ruficeps | reverse complement strand
AGGGTTGGAAGTGAAGAACTGGGCACATGGTAGGCAGAGGAGGGCTGGGGTCTGTGGGGATAGCACTGGGGGTGGCAGAGGAGACGGGGCATGGGGTGGCACTGGGGATGATCGAGGGACAGTGGGGATATGGGGGGGTTTCTGAGGGGACATGGGGAGGACAGAGTGACACTGAGGGTGGAAGAGGGCCCATGGGGGTGTCCCTAGGGGTGGCCGAGGGTGACAGGGCTGTGGGATCTCCCGAGGGTGCCAGTGGTGTCCTGTGTCCCCGCGCCATGCGGCCTTGCCTGCTGATCACCCTGGCCCTGTTGGGCACAGCTCCTGTCAGCCGCTCCGGTGAGTGCCCCCCACACCCCAACTGCCCGCAGGGACATCCTGGGGACACTCCTGGTCCCAGGGTGACACTGCTGGCGCCCCCAGCTGTTGCCAGGCCTGTGGCAGAGGATGAGAAGGATGTGACAGAGCTGGAGATGCCCAAGAAGTGCAGCAGGTGCCTGGGGGCCAGTGACAAGGAGGCACTCGGTGTCCCCAACATGCCGAGCACCGCCACCTGCCGCTACATCGTCAACTCCCACTGCCAAAGCTTCCGCCATGCGCAGGTGGGATGGGGCAGGTTGGGTGGGTGGTAGGGGTGGGGGCACCAGTGCCCCCTGTGACAGCCATGTCCCTGCAGCACACCTGTGCCCGGCGCTACCACGGACGCTTGGCCTCAATCCATGATTCCCGCACCAACTACTGCCTGCTGCTCCTGGCACGCCAGCGCTGCAACTCCGGCCTGGTCTGGATAGGCGCCGTCAGCCAGCCTGCCGTAAGGACCCCTGCCCTGCACCCACCACCCTGGCCTTGGGGCACCCTGAATTCTCCCAGTGTCCCCAGCGCCCACCCTGGGTGTCCCAGCCCCATCCCACTGTTCCCAGCGCACAACCTGGGTTCCTCAACCCCATTCCCAGTGTTCTCAGCACCCACCAGGAGAGCTGCAACTCCACCCCAGTGTCCCCAGTGCCCCCCTGGGTGCCCACCCTGGATGTCCCATTCCCATCCCACTGTCCCCAGTGCTAGGCATGCCCACACCCTTTCTCCCCTGGCAGATTCCAATCCCGAGCTGCCACTGGACCGACCACAGTCCCTGGAACTACAGCCAGTGGGTGCCCGGGAACCCCCTGCCTGGCCACTACTGCACCGCCCTCTGCACCAACAGTCAGTGGGGGCTCTCTGGGGGGGCTCGGTGGGAGTCCCTGCCCATGATGGGGGGAGGTTGCTGAGGGGCTTGGGATGGGGAGGTGACACCGAGGGGCTGGTATAAGGCATCGGGGGGGGCTGGCACTGGGGGATCTGGGGGCTGTTCCTGGGGGGTGGAGGGGGTCCCTGGAGGTGGGGGTGCTGGTGAGCAATGGGCTGATAGCCCCTGTTCTCTCGCCAGGTGGGCTCTGGAGGAGCGTGCACTGCAGGACGCGGCTGCCCTTCATCTGCGAGGTATGAGGGGCTCAGCCCCTCTGGGTGCCCCCAGGCCTCCCCTACCGCTGTCCCCCCACGGGGGGCTGCACCCCCTCCCTTGGAGCTCAATAAAATCTTGGTGTCAGCACCCACTTGGTGTTTGGGCAGGGCTGGGGGCCTGGGAAAGAGCATCCGGCGGGGGCACAGAGGGGTTTTGGGGCTGTCCCTTGTTTCCTGCACAGCTCCTGTGTGAGCAATAGGGGTGACAGGGTTCCCTCTCCAAGGATCTCTGTGACTCCCCACCAAGGGCCCGGCAGAAGAGACAGGACCCCCTGAACTGACCAGCGAGATTTTATTGTCTGTGGCAGCGGCACCACGAGCCGGACCCGTCGTCCTGTGTCCGGGACCATACACGAGCAGGGGGGAGGGGGAGGGGGGGCTCATGCCCACCCCCAGCCCCACGGGGACCAAGGGGACAGGGTACAATGTGGGGATGGGGAGGAGATGTTGGGAAGACAGGGACCCTGCGAGCTCGTACAAAGTGCATAGGTGTGTGTGTGTGTCCCTATGGGAGGGGACAGCCCTGGTCCAGGGACAGTGGCCGTCGGCGTCGGGGAGTGAGCCTGGAAATGACACAGCGGGAAGGGGGTGAGGACCCTGCAGGGCCCCCCCAGGGGTGACCCAGCCTGGGGGGACCCAGCCAGAGCAGACAGGAGGGAGGGGACTGCCCCCCAGCAGTGTGTCCCCAGCACTGCCCCAAATCCCACACTCACCCCGCTCAAGGCTTCTTCCGTTTCAGCTTCAGCGCCTGCAGCCAGTGGGGGGGAGAGGCCTCGGATCTGGGGTGTTGGCACAGAGTCCAACAGAGTCAGCATGAGTCCCCCAAAACCAGCCCCAGGACCCAGATTGATCCCCTCAGCTCCCCTTTTTCCCCCATGAGGGTCCTGGCCCCACACTCACCCTGAGGATTTCTCTGGCTTGGGGGGCAGCACTGGGGGTTTCCCACTCACACCAGGAATCTTGCAGGACTTGGAGCGCTGTACGTGGGGGTCCTTAGGGGGGGTCCCCTTGCTGTCTCCTGACGATGTCCCCTCCTCAGCTGAGCGGTTGCGACCCCTCAGCTTGGCCTGGGGGCAGAGAGAGACGTCAGGGAGACAGTGCTCTGCCCCCCAAATCCCTCCACTGCCTCCTCCCTGCCTTTAGCCAGGCCCCAGCCCCACCGTGCCTCAGTTTCCCTGCATTCCACCCTCCTTTCTACCCCCCAGCCAGGAGTCTGAGGGTCTCACCTTGATGGCGGAGGCACTGAGGCCCGGAAAGAGCGGCACCTTGACTCCCCTGCCCGAGGGGGAGCCCCGCATCCGCCGGCTCCGGGGCTCCTCCGCTGCCTCCTCATCAGAGGACGCTGCTGGGGCTGGCCGAGGCTCTGTGGGGACACAGGGCCAGTGTCACCACGACAGTGTGAGGACAGACATCCCACTCCCATCCCCATCCCCGCTGGGCTCACCCGTGGAGTCCCGGAAGATCCAGCTCTCCCCCTCGGTGGCAGCGGGGCGCAGGGAGGGTGCCCGGTGCTGGCGCTTGCGGCCCAGGCTGGCCTTGCTGCGCAACATGCTGATGTCGAGGAGTTCCGTGTCCTGCTGAGCCCAGGGGACAGGTCAGAGCTGGCACAGGGAGCCCAGGGACCCCCCACCCCAGCCAGCACACCCACAGCCCCCACAGCAGTGCTGGGGGCCTTCAATCCATGGCTGTCCCCAGCGGCAGCAGGGTCAGAGGGCAAAGCCCCACCCACAGACACATTCCGTGACAGCCAGGCAGTCCCAGGCCATACAGGGTGATTGGAATCTTCCCACTCCCCGCCTACCTCCAGAAGAGGAAATTCCTGCCCCTGCTCCATGGACCCCTCTGGCTGGGGAGTACCCAGAGAGAGCCGCTGCTCCCCCCAGCTTGAGGAGGTCTCCCCATCCAGGTGGTCTGAGGGCTGTTCCTCACTCCCTGTGTCCGCTGGGAGCCCACTGGCAGCCTCTGGCAGCAGAGGGGGGGCCCTGGGGCTCTGTGGGGCAGCAGCTGGCTCAGAGTGGTCCCTCTCCTCCTCGGAGGGGCTGGGTGACACACTCTGGGGGGGCTCCACAGCTGGGGGATCAGCTGAAATGTCATCCATTGACGGGCTTGGGGCTGACCTGCTTGGGAGACAAAATCCCAGAGTTGCTCCAGCCCCGGATAACACAAGCTCTGTCCCAAACCCCTCCACTGCCTCAGGGGAAGCTGCTCCCTCCCTAGCACCACTGGTGCCCTCCTTACCCGTGCTCTGTGCTGGTGTTCCCTCCCAGGCTCCTCTCCCCCGCGCCAAGGTCCCGGCTGCGGGCAGCACAGCGGGCGCCAAAGGCACTCGCCCACTCCTGGTGCCTGGCCTCAGCATCCTGTGGTTCCACACTCCAGCTGTCCAGGTCCTGGCTCCAGCGGGCATTGCCCATGTCCAGAGAGAGATCTCCGTGCCAGCCTGCCTGCGGCTGTGGCAGGATCCCAGACATGGAGCCATCCGAGGCTTCGGCACTGCAGGGATCTGGCACCCGCTCTGTCCCAATGACACCGAACTGGCTGTGGCACTCAGCTGCTCCAAGCTCCGCAGTCCAGTCCCTGCTGCCAGAGCTGTCACGCTTTGGCTGGTGGGCACTGACCCAGGTGGGTTCCTGGACCAGGGGATCAGGGCCGTGGGAGCTGGGCATGTCCTCCTCACCAACCCTGGCCAGCCCGATCTGCCCGACACTGCCCTCACCGGGCCAGCTCAGCCGGGCTGGGATCAGCTGCTGCTCCTCCTCCCTGGGGGTCATGGAGCTGTGTTCCCCATCCCGGGCTGCTCCACTGGGGCTGAACTCTCTGTCCTGGGCCTGCACATCCCTGGTCCTGGACTTGTCATCCCAGACAGCTTCGCTGGGGCTGAACAACTCCCCATTCTGGGTCTCCTTGTCTGCAGTGCTGTGTCCGCCATCCCTGGCTGCTCTGCTGGGTGTGAATTTGCTGTCCTGACTCTCCAAGTCTCTGGTGCTGGATCTGTCACCCCAGGCTGCTCTGCTGGGACTGAACTCATCCTGCATCTCCAGGTCCCTGGTGCTGCATTCACTGGCTTCAGCCCGTCCGCTGGGACTGAACTCCTGGTTCTGGCTCTCCATGTGCCTGGTGTTGGATCTCTCATCCCAGGCTGGCCTGCTGGGGCTGAATTCCTGGTCCTGGTTCTCCATATCCCTGGTGCTGCATCTGTCATCCCAGGCCAGCCTGCTGGGGCTGAACTCCTGGTCCTGGCTTTCCATTTCCCTGTATTCACCAGTCCAGGCTGGTCTCCTGGGGCTGAACTCCCTGTCCTGGCTTTCCATGTCCCTGATTTCACCAGTCCAGGCTGGCCGGCTGGGGCTGAACTCACGATCCTGGCTCTCCATGTCGCGGGTGCTGTACCTGTTATCCCAGGCTGCTCCACCAGGGCTGAATTCCTGGTCCCGAGAATCCACATTCCCGGTGCTGTACTCACTGCCTTCAGCTGGACGGCTGGGGCTGAACTCCCGGTCCTGGATTTCTGTGTCCCTGTATTCCCCAGTCCAGGCTGGCCGGCTGGGACTGAACTCCCGGTCCTGGCTCTCCATGTCCCTGGGGTTACACCTTCTGTCCCAGGCCGGCCGGCCAGGGCTGAGCTCCTTATCCGGGCTCCCAGTGTCCCCAGTGCTGGATCTGCCAGCCCAGCCCAGTGTTAAATTCTGATCCTTGCTGCCAGCATCCCGGCTGCTGTATTTACCGGCCCAGTCTGGGCTTAGCTCTCTGTCCTTCATTTCCATGTCCCCGCCGCTGTACCTGCCTGCCCAGGCGGGCTGCCCAGAGTGCGCCTCCTTGTCCAGCTGCCGGACATGTCCCGTGCCAAGGCCGCTGCCCCAGTTGGCCTGTCCGGAGCCAAGCTCCTCCGTGCTGCCGTAGCCCTGGCCCCACTTGGCTGTGCTGGCACTGAAGTCTGGATCCTGCAGGCAGCTCTCCCTGGTGCCGAGGGACTGGGACCAGTCACTGCCCCCCAGATTTGTGTCCCCCATCAGCTCCATTGCTCTGTAGTCACCGCTCCAGCTCTCCCGTGCAGTGCTGTCCTTGTCACTGCAGGTGCTGTCCCAGCTGGATTTGGTCCCGAATTCCTGGCCCTGCTTGGTCTCAGCACGCCAGTCTCTCTCCCTGGACACACCTGGGTGGCTCCACCTGAAGGTGCTGTCCTGGTGAGGGCGGCCAATGCCAAACTCACTGCACAAGTCCTTCCGTGACCAGCCCAGCAGGTTCTGGGGGAAAAAAGGGAAGGGAAGTTAGAGTGGGAGAGACAGGTTAGAAAGGGAAGAGAGGTTAGAAAGGGGAGAGGAGTCCAAGGGGGACGCAACCCTGCCTTCCACAGCAGCGGAGCTGGGGAGAAAGAGGGAAACACCTTGGGGACACAGCACTGCAGGGTCCATCCCGAGGGGAGGGCAGACCCCCCACCTGTCCCTGAGCACAATCCTCCTCAGCCTCCACCCACCCACCTTTCCTGTCCCATCCCACTGCTCAGTATAGGGAGGAGGAGCCCAGCCCACAACGACCCCGCAGAGCCCCCCACACCCCTCACCTCCGGAGAGCTGTGGACCCCAGGTGACGCCAGTAGTTCCGTCAGCCAGCCTGGGTCGGCATGGGAGTCAGGGCCCTGCGAGGGTCCTTCAGCCTGGCCTGGGCCCCCAGGACCCTGCAGGCTCTTGGGGCCATCACCTGCCCAGGCTGAGTCAGCTGGAGCAGCTGGATCTGGGGGGGATGGATCCAGGGGGGCAGCTGTGGTGAGGCTGCGCTGGGTGGGGGGTTCAGGCTCAGCTGGGTCCTGGCCAGGCTCTGTCATGTGAAATGGGGAGTCGGACACAGGGGCATCCCGCTCTGCCTCCCTTTCCTCCTCCTCCTCTGCCGAGCCCTCAGCCTCTCGCTGGGCCACAGGACCCCCTGGGCATGGAGCCCCCTCCACCCCTTGGCTGTCAGGCTCTTCAGACCTGCTGTCCTTCAGGGCACTGGGGGCCGCAGCCTCCCCATCCGACTCCCCCTCTTCGGAGAGCCCCGAGTCAGGTGTCTCCCGGATGGGAGAGCGGGGAGGGAAGGCTGGCAAGCGTGGCCCCCGCGACGGGAATGTCCACTCAAAGGACTGGGAAAGGCTCCAGCCAGACTCGCTGCCCAGGGAGGACTCTGACAGGAGGTCTCCAGGCCGGGGCAGGGCGCTCAGCGAGCCCCCCAGCTCCCCCAGGCCCTGCCCCGTGGGCGGAGGCCGCAGCACTCCCTCTGAGGAGCGCCGGAGCCCCACATCCCGGGGAGGGGGGTTGAAATCAGGACTCTCATGGGACTGTGGGGACACTGTGGAGTCATCAGGTCCCTCTGGGGAGCCTGGGGGACGAGAGGCTTTGGCACGGGGTGGGCTGGGAGGGCCCAGGTACTCAGCAGCAGCCTCAGGAGAGCCAGGGGGGCAGGTGACTCGTGGGGGCAGTTCAGGAGTGCCAGGGGGGCTGGCAGTGTCAGGGGATCCCTCCCCTGGGGTGTGTGGGGAGCCAGGGGAACGGGAGGTGCTGAGCTGGGGTTCGGTGGCCGAGGGAGCACCCGGAGCCTGGATGGAGGTGACAGGGACCTCAGCTGGAGGCCGAGCAGGGGATTTGGGGGAGCCAGGAGGCAATGTGGGGGAGTCGGGGGCAAGGAGCTCAGGGGGGGCATCAGGGGAGCCAGGGGCTGGGGCAGAGGGCTCAGTGGGCTGGAAGGGAGCTCCTGGGGCCGAGGCTGGGCAGGTGGGGGGCCTTGGGGAGCCCGGAGGTCCGAGGGCACCCAACTGTAGAGAGGAAAGCTGTGGAAAGAGCCGGCAGGGGATCATGTCACTTAAGAGGCACCTCCAAACGTCATCCATCCCAAAGCAAGCCCCCCAAAACTCTGGAGGGTCCCTCCCTCCAGCCCTGCTCCCCTCCCTGCACCCGGGGCAGGAAGTGCCCATGTTGCGTGCCAGCACCAGGCTGCTCCTGCATGACTCAGCCAGGGCGGCTCCCGGTGCCCCAGGCCCGCTCCCTGCCTGGCCCCCCGCTGCCCCTAGAGCACCTAGACAGATGGACAGAAGAAATGAAGCAGGAAGAAGTCAGAAGCCCCCAGTACAGACCCCTGCCCCACCTGCGGCTGGCATACCCCTACCTAGCACCGCCGGGGTTTGCCTCCTCAGCGGGGTGACCTGGTGCCACTGCCGAGGCTGCCACCCATGGTGTCACCGTGGCCCGGTGGCCCGGTCACCGCCCTGAGCGAGCACGGCACGGGGAAAGGGGCTGGCAGGGTGCCCGTGGGGCCTGCCCTGCCACATACCTGCCAGGTCACTGAACCCCAGCTGGTGACTCACGGCTGCTCCCTGCCCACACCTGGCACCAGCACTGGCACACGCCACCCCCACACCCCTGGGCCCCGCACTGGGCTCTCGGCACCGGGGGCACTGACCCCCCCAGGAAGGGGCGGCCAGCACCCCAAGGAGAAAGGAGAGACACGCACCCCGCAGAGAGGGAGCCCCGGAGGAGACAGGAGAGCCCCGAAGGAGAGAGCCTAGGAGCGGAGCCACCATGGCGCCGGAGGGCGAGGCCAGCACTCACGTCAGGGGGGGATGGCGGCCTCCGGCGTCCGCAGGGGTCCCCGGCACAGCTCGGCCCAGCTGGGGGAGAGCTGCTGTGGAGAGAAACATGGAAGGAGGGTAAATCCCACTGTGTGCCTAAGTGCTACTCTCCCACCACCTACGAGGCACCCCTGCCCCAAACCACCCTTCAAGGATGCAAGGTACAGGGGCCAGGCCCTGCCACGACTGCACACTCTCTGGCTTGGGCTGCCAGTGGAGGGAGGCAAAGCGGCCCCCACTTCTTTTCCGGAAAGTTTTCAGTCCTCCTGGGAGCAAGTTTCTCACACTCCGGTTCAGAGCAGCCCCCGCCCAGCTCTCCCTTGAGGTGCCTGGCTCTTGGGAGTGTGGCCAAGCCCTGGCTCCAGCCCAGGACATCCTGCAGCTGGGAGTCCCGCCGATCTGCCTGCTCCCTGTGCCCTGGCATGGCCCAGCAGGGTAAAAATAGGAAGGCTGGAACATCAGGAGCATTTCCTGGGGGAGCGACCCCCTGCCTGTTACTCCCAGCCCAGTGGCTGGCTTGGAGCCCGCCCTCAGGCAGCTCTCAGCCCGGGGACAGCCCATCCTGCGGTTGGCACCTGGCCTTCCCAAGGAGGCAGCTGGAGGCGCTGCGGCTCGGGAAGAACCCGAGCCCCATGCTGGTGACCAGACCTCAGCTCCGTTACATTCCCAGCCCTGGGATGGCTCCGAGTGATATCCTCTGTTCCCACTGCCACTCTCCTCTTGGTGCCGGTCCCTGGGCCCTCACCTCGTCTCAGCCACAGGGTGTCCATCATCCCCTGTTCGCAGCTCGCCCGCCGCAGGTCGGAGCATCTGGGGGGCTTCACTAGTGAGGTCTCCATCTGCCTCCCCGCTGGGACGCCTCCGGAAGGCAGCAAAGGTCTTGGAGCCGAAGCGGGAGGAGGGGTCGGTGCAGAAGGGCGACAGCCAGGCCCGGTCTGGGCTGCCTGGGCCCTCCCTGCTGTCCATCTTAGCCAGGATCTCCTCCACGGTGGTGCCCGGGAACCGCTCTGGCCTGGCGGCCACCGGCACTGGTGTCACCTTGAAGGGCGCCGGGCCCTTGCGTGAGGGGGTCGGCGGGGCTGGGGGCACCTCCTTCTCAGTGGCTGCGACCGGGGGTGACGAGAGCCCCTTCCCATTGAGGGTCTCGGGCAACTTGACAGTGAAGGAGGGGCGCCGGAGGGGCCCCCCAGCACCTCCCCCGCTGTAGGGCTGAGGCCCGGCCAGGCGGTTCATCTTCTCTGCCGAGGGCAGCTCGGGCCGGGGGTGCCGCGGGCCCGGTGCAGGAGGTGGCACCGGGGGCTTGGCGGGCACGGCTGGCTTGGGCAGCACGCGGGGCTTGGGCCGCACCGGTGGCTTGGGGCGCGCGCTGCCTGCGGAGAGCACAGCACAGGGACGGCGTCAGGGGAGCAGTGCAGACCCCGCTCAACTGGGAACAGCCCTCGGGGGGCCGCCCCAGCAACCCCCCGGCCCCGACTCCCCCCAGCCCGGAGTACTGACCTTTGTCAGGGCTGCCGGCCAGCCCGGCCCCCCCAGTGCCGGCGGGGGAGGCGCAGGGCACAGCGGGGTGCAGGGGCTGCGGCTGGGAGGCCATGGCGACGCTGGGATGTGGGGGGCACGGCACGGGGTCAGCCCCTGGGGAGAGAGGGAGAATCGTTTTGGGGAGTGCTCCGAGCCTGGGGGGACCCAACCACCCTGTGGGGTCCTGTGCCAAGCCCTGTCCAGTTGTGCCAAACGGCGATCACGCCGCGGTGCCCGTCACCCTCAGTACATCGGCGCCGGCTCACCTGAGCAAGCCTGGCCGCGGCAGCAGCCCCAGACACCGCCCCAACTCCCCCCGTAACCACACGGACCCCACACTGGACTCCCTAACGCCGTGGGGCCCCTCCTTTACCTGCCTGACCCTGCGCTAACCTGTCCCAACACACACGTGTCACTCTCACCGACTTTCGTCAACCCCCCCGCGCCGGACTGGCCCCCAGTTCGCCCCAGTTCCCACCTCCGCTCCCTGCCCAGGTCACCCCCGGCCCCCCGAGCCCCCGGCAGCCCGGGAGGCACCGCCCGGCCCCCCGAGACCCTCCGCCAGCCTCTGGCAGCGGCCGCGGGTGCCCCACTCCCCTTCCCCACATCAGCCTCATGTCTGGGGCGGGCCGGGGACACACGTGGGGGGCGCAGAGCGAGCGGGGAGGAGGGGTTACTGTCCCCACGGGTCTCACGCTGCCGCCGCCGCCTCTCCCGTGACTCACCGGGGCTGCGGGGACAGGAAAAACCCGCTCGGTGCCTCCTCCCGGCCCTGCCCTCCCTCCCCTCCCCTGCCCTTCCCTCCCCGCCTCGCTCCCTCCTGCCCCTCCGGGGTCCACCCTCCCCACGACCCCCCTCCTCTCGCCTTCCACGGGGGAAGCGCCGCCACAACCCACATCTGGAAACCATCGGGCCCGTTTCCCAGCCCGGGATGGCGGCGGGGCCGCGGGATGCGGGTCCGGCCCCGCCGGGGTCGTCCGCCAGCGCGGCCTACCCTCGCTGCCACGGCAACGAAGCCTCCGATCGAGTGGCTGAGTAGGCCGCGACCACGGCCTAGCGCCGTCCCCATGACAACGAAGCCCCCCACTCAATTCGGGGGTCCCGGGCCCATGTTGCCGGCCGGGGCCGAAGGCGCGTGGTCCCCCGGCGGACGCCACGGTCCGGGGGGGATCCCGGTTCCCCGCAGCCCCATCCCGGCAGAGAGACCCCCACTCACCCTCCACCGGCGCTGCTCATGCATATTCATGAGCACCCCGGCCACGCCCCCGACCACAGAGGGGGCGGGGCAGAGCGGCGCCGCGTGGCGGGCGGACCATAGAGAGGGCTGGCCAGAGAGCCCTCAAAAATGGGGTGGGGGCACATGCTGGAGACCTCCAGCACCCCCCGAATCACCCTCGGCGGGCGGGAACAGCCGGGCAGGACGCCCTAGACACCCGATGGACCCCCCCACGTTGCACATTATCCCATTCCCAGGGTCCTCCAACCATGGGTTTGCTGCCAGAGGCGGAGCAATGCATATTTAGGTGGAGGTTGTTAGGACAATAGAGCCCCCCCCTCCCCATTTGGGGATCCAGGGTCCCTTGTGCCCAGCAGGGCCCGAGGGGCTCCTGCTTCCCCGTAGCCCCATCCCAGCGGTGCCAGTAAAGGCAGTGGAGGGAGGGGGGAGAAGCCATGGGGTCCCGCCGGGGCTGGTTCCAGACCGGGAATTGGCCGCAATCAACACCGGAGGGGAAACGGGACTTAATCGGATCAACCCCCTCATGAGGGAGGTAGAAAAACCCCCAAATGGCATCAGAATCGAGCGAGGGGCTGTAATTAGGAGACCTGATGGCTGAGCAGGGGCTGGGGGCCGCTAATGGAGGGTGGGGAGAGAGTGAAGTCAGCCCTGGAAGCGGTTCAAGGAGGGGAATGAGCTCCCGGATGGCTGCAGGAAGGAAGGAGGGATGGGGGAGCCAGCCCCACACCCACACAAACACCATCAGTGGGGTTTTTTTTTTATTCAACCCGAGTTGCCATGTCAACGGACCCAAAATACAAAAAAACAACACCAAAAAAAACCAACGAGGGAAGGAAAGAAAAGGAGAGAAAGCCAAGTGTTTAGGAAAAAAAAATTGATGGGAAACAAGCATGAGGGACTGAGGAGCCTCTGGCACCTCCCGCCACCACCACAGGGTGCTGGGGGGGGACAGGGGAACCTGGCCCTGCTCCCGAGTGGGAGTCATCCAGAGCCCGGGACCCTGATCCCTGCCGTGGGGCCGGCCCGCCCAGTCCTCTCCCGACCTGGGAGCCAGCCTGGAGCCAGCCGAGATGGGGCTAATCCGAGCCGGACGCCGAGTCCTCCGAGCTGGGTGGGCTGGCGGCTCCCTCGTCCTCTGAGTCCTGTGGGCAGGGGACAAAGAGGTCAGCAGGGGACAATGAAGGCAGGGCCGTATCCCCCATTTCTCCTGTGCCCCCACTGCAAGTGGGGTGACTTGGGGACGCCCACTGAGGGATGTTCGAGTACCACAGACACAAAGGTACCAGAAGGACCCAGACTCTCCAGCAGAAACCGCCGGGATATTCCCCAAGGAAGAGGGGCCAGGACCTCCCCCAGACGGGACCCTCACCTCCTTCTTGCTCTCTGCAGAGGAGCTCTCATCGCTGGACACAAACTCCTTGCTCTTGAAGCTGTCGCTCATGCCCTTGGCCGGGGACTTGGAGGACGAGGACTTGGAGGTGCTGCCTTTCTTGTCCCCTTTCCCTTTCACCTGCTTCTCCTGCTTTTTCTTCTTCTTCTTTGACCTCTCCCTGCACGGGGTTGGGTGGGCAGAGGGGACACGAGTGGCATTACCTGGCTGGCAGCACACTGGCCCTGGGAACAGCCCGATTTTGGGGGGCCAAGCCCTGCCAGCTTCTTGCCAGCACACTCACCCCCTGTGGCTGTCAGCTTTGCTGCCCACGCTGTATTCCTTCATGGCCTTCTCGTAGTCCCGCCTGGCGTCTTCCGCCTTCCGATCCCACTCCTGCGGCGAGAGCATGGGGTCAGCGAGGCCCTCCCTCCTCCTCCACTACCCTCCAACACCCACCTGCCCCCACCTGCTCCCACTTCTGATCACCCAGCTCACCAGCCTGAGGATGCTCCCTTCCCTTCCCAACTCCCCATTTGTGGAATTTCAGGCTCCCAGGAGCAAGGAAGGGTCTCCCGTGTCCAGCCTACCCTCCTGTACTAGGCCCAGCTCTGCCCTGGGCCTCCCACCCCTCACCTCCTTCTTCTCCTTGGACATGGCCTTCCAGAGTTCTCCGGCCTTCTTGGACAGATCGGTGATGCTGATGCCAGGGTGGTCCGACTTGATCTTCTCCCGGCTGGCGTTCAGCCAGAGCATGTAGGCCGACATCGGGCGCTTGGGAGCGTTGGGGTCTTTCCCCTTCTTGCTCTGGGAGGTGGAGAACACCCATGGAACCCCAATGCACCCCTCACCCAGCACCTCAGGACTGGGCTCTGCTCGCCTCTGCAGTCCCCCAGCAATCCAGCTGCAATCCAGCCTTGGGAGAGAGGCTGGTGGGTCACAGCTGGGGTTAGGCTGCTGGAGAACAGCCCCAGAATAGGCTGGGCACAGGAACAACATGCTCTTGGGAGAGGCTCAGCCTGGACCCTTCTGGAGGCAGCAACATGAGGCCTGGACAACAGCTCCGGCCAGGGCACTGGTGAGTGCTGCAGAGGCTGAGGTGACACAGCTCAGGTGGGGCTGTAACCCGCCTGATCCCACTCCAGGAGCTGGTCCTGCTCCCATGGCAGCCCCTCACCTCCGGCTGCTTCTTGCGGGGCTTGCGGTCCTTGACGATCTTGGCCTTCTTGGCCGGTTTCTTGTCGTCACGGTCGCTGTCGCCATCACCGCTGGAGGAACTGGCCGAGGCGTTGCTGTCAAACCTGTATGGGGGCACCAGCCTCAGACCCGCCCCCAAGCACCACAGCCCCGAGGCTTCCCGGGCTGGAGCTGCCTGCTCCCGTTAACAGCCCTCGGGGGAGTCGCCTTCCACGAACACGGCTCATTGTGTTCTGCTTCCTGGACATTCAGAGCTCTCGTGGCGCCAGGGCTCAGCTTCAAGCTCCCCCCACGGCTCCCACCCATCCTCACCCCACCATCCTCACTCCTCCCAACTGCTCTTTTTCCCAGACATAGCAACAAAGGCCTCCCCAGGAGCACTTGGTCCCTTCCAGAACTCTCATACTGCCTAATGCTATTACAAAGAAGTGAGCCCAGAACTGCGCCTATTGTCCAACATTCCCAAGTCCAAGGCTGTACATTCCCAAATCCCGATGATCCCAGTCATGCTGCGAACATCTCTCAATGCTCACACAGCCCTAAAACAGCATCTTCTTATGGGGCTTCTGGACAGAGCCCTGCCCAGCCTCTACTCACTCTTCAGCCACGTCGTCATCCTCTTCTCCAGGGTTGAAGGACTCATCTGGAGGAGAAAGTGAAAGCTCAGTGCTTCGGATCATCATGAGAAGGAGTTGCAGCACCATGGCAGCCCCCTCACAGCCCCAGCCCTCACCTGTCTCCTCCCCGGAGCCGTCACTGCTGTCATTGGCATTCTCCTCCCGGATCTTGCCCTCCTCCTTCATCCTCTCCAAGTAGGCATCATGCTGGTCCTCATCAGAGTCCGCATATTCATCGTAGCTCTGCTTCATTCCCTGCAGAGAGGCAGGATGAGAGCTGCTCCCTGTGCTCCCCATGCACACTCCCCCTCTGGAACACAGCCCTGGGTGAGCACGGCCCTGGGCATGCACAGGGCAGGGAACAGACACTGTCCCGTCCCCTCCTTCCCCACTCAGGGCCCCGGAGAGAGGGGCAGAGCAGTTATGGGGGTTAGGGGGGCCCTCGCACACCACGCTGGGGTTACTGGGTTAGTCAGAGACCACCACAGCCATGCACAGGAAACCTGCACCAGGAGGAGGAGGAGAAAGAGGAAGGGATATCACACGGACCTTTTTCCTCTACAAGGGCAAGGAGAGAAAAGAGAGGTGAAAAAAGGAGGGAAAAGCAGACGGATTCTGGGAGAAGGCAGCGCTGGCACCAGTGAGCGCGAGCTCGGCCCCGCGTGGCTGGTACCTCCTTCAGCCCCCGGTTCTTGATGTTCAGCTTCTTGGCATTGACAAAGTCGAAGAGCTTCCCGTACTCCTCCCTGTGGGAGAGGGCACAGTCGGGCTGGGGTGCCGGGGAGCCCTGGTGGGCACGGCCAGGCTGGCCCTGCAGCCCGCACCCACCTCTCGATGCTGCTGAAGGTGTACTGGGTGCCCTGCTTGGTCTCGATCTCGAAGTCGAAGGAGCGGGTGGTGGTGGTGCCACGGGCGAAGTTGACAAAGGAGATCTCATCGAAGCGGATGTGTACAGGGGGCTTGTGCACATAGATGAAGCCCCTCTCCAGTGGGTACAGCAGCCCCGAGCTGGCCTTGTAGGAGCAGGTGATGCACTGGGCTCCAGAGTGGCTGCGGGGCAAACACTGCTTTCCATGGGGACAAACACCCTTCCCATGCCCAGCCCCGACAGCCAGGCCCTGCTTCCCGGCACGAATCACAGAGAGCCCTTTCCCCCTGGCCATGGGAATGAGGGGGAAAGAGAGGGACTGGCCCTGCAGCCGCTCACCCCTGGAAGTTTCCGGGCACGGTGATCTTGCGGTTCACCAGCGCCTTCATCACCCGACTGACCATCTCATAGAGGGACCCCGACATGTTCTTGGTGAGCCGCCCCTCGAAGCGCTTCTCCACCTCCTCTCTGCATGGAGGGAAGGAGGGCAGAGGTGAGAACAGGGTCCAGGGGATCAGTATCTCCCTTGGGAGCCAGGGAGGGATCTGGGAAGCAGCCTAGCATCGGGGGAGCTCACTCATTCATGTTGAGGGTCAGGGAGATGTCCTCATCCTTGGAGAAGAGCAGGATCAGGAAGTGGTAGCGGGTCTGGCCTTGCTTTATCGGGGGGTCCAGGCTGATCTGGAAAGGGAGGAGGGGGTGAGGACACAAAACCCCCTGAGCCACCCCCACTGCCCTCCCAGGGGAGAGCTGAGCCATTCCCGCTCACCACAAAGAACATCTGGCGCTGATCCTTGTGTGGGAGCAGGAAGAGGCGCAGCACGGTGGTGTAGGGGATCTTGTAGTCGAAGGTTTTGCCGTGCAGGTGCAGGAAGGTGGGGTAGATGCGGATGTCGTAGCGCCCGCGCGGCGTCAGGCACTGCAGCTCCCGGAAGATGCAGATGGCGTCTCCGGTGGCCTGGATCACGTCTGCCTTGGACAGCACGTTCTGGGCGAAGGCCTGCGAGGGAAGCAGTCACAAAGGGTCCCTTGCTGCCACCCCCCTGCCCTCCTGCCAGCCCCCACGCACCTCCACGGGGTCCACGCCGTCCTCCTGGGTGGGGGGCACGTAGAACCGGACCTCCATAAGCGAGACCTCGGCGTCATCGTTCTGGTGGAACTCTAGTGTCACCTCGTTCTTGCCCGTGGTGCACTGGGACACGTTGCTGAGCGGGATCTCGAACACCGGCTGCTCCCCGATGTCGAAGGACAGCAGCTGCCCTGTGGGGACATCACAGCCAGCTCAGAGCTGTGCCCCACAGATGCCATCTCCAGCCACAGTCTCGCTCCTCTCCCAAAATCCAGCAGTGCATCTGCTCTCATCACTGCATTCCCACCCTCCAGAATCTCCAGGCTTTCTCCCTTCTGGCTGCATCCCTGCAAATTGGCACTGATCAGAAACACACAAAAAGGAACTGTCTGTCCCCAGGACTTACCTCCAAACCTCACCGTGCCCCAGTTCCAGCCCTTCACACACAGATCCTTCTCCGCTAGCTCCAGGCAATAGTGGGCCTTGAAGAAATCTGAGAGCTTGTCAAATTCCTGGGTTGGGCAAGAGGGAGGGAACACCATCAGGAACAACCAGTGCCCAGAGCCCCAAGTGAGACACAGCCCCCGGGCATGGAGATGCAGGGGCTAGGGCTCACAGGGAGCACAGCTGGATCCGGGACAGGGGCAGGGCCAAGGCAGCGGGAGCAGGGAACAGGGACTCACCGACTCCCGGAACCCATCATACTTGTAGACGTGGCCGTTCTTGGTGAGCAGCTTGAGGCCGTGCCCCAGCGCCACGCGCCGCCACACGCCCTCGGCCAGCTCCGAGGCCTGGATGTTGTCCACCTTCCCCGTCTTGCTGTTCTTGAAGATGACACCCTGCCGGCTCAGCCGCAGCCGCCCATCATTCTGTGGGAGAGCCGGGAATGAGGGGACTCGGTCCCACGGAATCGTGGAGGAACCACAACCCCTTTAGGTGCAGCCCCGCAGGCACCCACACCCCCAACCAGCCACAATTTTATCCCCCACACCCTCCTCACCTCACAGCATTCGCTCCCCCTGTCCGCACCCCAACACACTCCAAGCCTAGAAATACCCCTGGGGCCATCCCCGTGTCCCCTCGCTCACCATGGACCCCTTCACCTCCTGGTAGATCTCGTTGAACTCCAGCGTATCAGCCATGGCGGCTGCGGGGTGTGGGAGGGGACAGGGACGAGCTCGCGGGGGGATTCAACAGCCCCCCCAGCCCGGCATGCCCGGGGCAGCGGCAGAGGAGTCCGTCAGGGCAGCTGTGGGGGGACAGCGGGTGAGCTGGGCTGGTGACGGGCTCCTGGCCCACCCCAGCGCCCCTAAAACCAAACCTCACCCCCGCACGCTGCTCCCACCCCCAGTCCCGGTCACTGCCTCTAGAGGTGACACCTGACCCACTGACGGGGGCGACCCCGGCCCCTCTCGTTCCCTTCCCCAGGGCCACCCCTTCCTGCGCCCCTCGGCCACCGGTGTGTCATCGCACCTCTCGAATCCCCCCACCCCTGCCCTTCTCCTCCTTAATGCGGCCTCTCCGCACCCCAAACCAC